>CAUYQU010097979.1:0-54096 GCA_963574635.1 Cheracebus regulus | reverse complement strand
CTTTCCTATTTGAATACCCTTTATTTCTTTTTCTTGCCTAATTGCTCTGGCTAGAACTTCCAATACTATATTGAATAGGAGTGGTGAGAGAGGGCAACCTTGTCTAGTGCCAGATTTCAAAGGGAATGCTTCCAGTTTTTGCCCATTCAGTATAATATTGGCTGTGGGTTTGTTGTAAATAGCTTTTATTTTTTTGAGATACGTTCCATCAAATTATATTTATAGACTTGCGTATGTTTAACCAGCCTTGCATTCCCGGGATGAAGCCTACTTGCTCTGGTGGATAAGCTTTTTGATGTGCTGTTGCAATCGGTTTGCCAGTATTTTATTGAAGATGTTTGCATCTATGTTCATCATGGATATTGGCCTGAAGTTTTCTTTTCTTGTTGAGTCTCTGCCAGGTTTTGATATCAGGATGATGTTGGTCTCATATAATGATTTGGGAAGGATTCCCTCTTTTTGGATTGTTTGGAATAGTTTCAGAAGGAATGGAACCAGCTCCTCTTTGTATGTCTGGTAGAATTTGGCTGTGAACCCATTTGGACCTGGGATTTTTTTGGGTGGTAGGCTTTTAATTGCTATGTTAATTTCAGACCTTGATATTGGTCTATTCAGGGTTTCAACATCTTCCTGTTTTAGGCTTGGGAGGATGCAAGTGTCCAGGAATTTATCCATTTCTTCCAGGTTTACTAGTTTATGTGCATAGAGTTGTTTGTAATAATCTCTGATGATGGTTTGTATTTCTGTGGAATCTGTGGTGATATCCCCTTTATCATTTTTTTATTGCATTTATTTGATTCTTCTCCCTTTTCTTTTTTATTAATCTAGCTAGTGGTCTGTTTTGTTGATCTTTTCGAAAAACCAGCTCCTGGATTTATCGATTTTTTGAAGGGTTTTTTTGTGTCTATCTCCTTCAGTTCTGCTCTGATCTTAGTTATTTCTTGTCTTCTGCTAGGTTCTGAGTTTTTTTGATCTTGCTCCTCTAGCTCTTTCAATTTTGATGATAGGGTGTCGATTTTAGATCTTTCCTTGCTTCTCATGTGGGCATTTATTGCTATATATTTTCCTCTTAGACACTGCTTTAAATGTGTCCCAGAGATTCTGGTACATCGTGTCTTTGTTCTCATTGGTTTCGAAGAACATCTTTATTTCTTCCTTCATTTCATCATTTATCCAGTCAACATTCAAGAGCCAGTTGTTCAGTTTCCATGAAGCTGTGTGGTTCTGAGTTAGTTTCTGAATTCTGAGTTCTAACTTGATTGGACTGTGGTCTAAGAGACTGTCTGTTATGATTTCCATTCTTTTGCATTTTCTGAGAAGTGATTTACTTCCAATTATGTGGTCAATTTTGGAGTGGGTGTGATGTGGTGCTGAGAAGAATGTATATTTTGTGGATTTAGGGTGGAGAGCTCTGTAGACGTCTTTTAGGTCTGCTTGGTCTAGATCTGCATTCAAGTCCTGGATATACTTGTTGATTTTCTGTCTCGTTGATCTATTTAATATTGACAGTGGAGTGCTAAAGTGATAATATTATATTATCACTTTAATTTTCTGTCTCAAGGCAATTTCTTGAATAGGGTGTGGGTGTGCACATGTGTGTGTGTGTGTGTGCGTTAGGGAAAAATCCAAGCAGAGCATGAGGCTCTTGCTGAAGTGAGGAGACAGAGTAAAGTTGAAGAGGCTGGACCAGCTAGAGTTTACAAGGCAGAGAAACAGAAATGAGGGAGTTATACATAGTAAGACCTCCAGAAATCTACATGTCAGTCTCCCTGAATCTTTGGCTGAACACTAATCTGTGCTTATCTAGGGTGGAACTTCAGGAGACTAGGCAAGAACAAATGTCGGGAAGTTATAAGATGATCAGTTTCTCAAGTTTATGCAGAATTAGGAGATACTTAAATTTAATCCAATCAAAATGGATAAAGGTCATTGAAAACTTGGATAATCAGTAGAGGTCATACAAGGGTCCTGTTTTAGTAGGTGTAAATTTTCCCTAGAATAAAGACTACTCAGACTACAGTACTTAAAAAACAAGTCTTTTTTAAAAAAACTTTTATTTTAAGTTCACGGGTACACGTGCAGGTTTGTAATATAGATAAATTGTGTGTCATGAAGGATGGTGTACAGATTATTTTGCCACCTCGGTATCAAACCTTGTATCCATTAGTTATTTTTCTGATCCTCTCCCTCCTCCCACCATTCACCCTCCAATAGGCCCCAGTGTGTGTTGTTCCCCTCTGTGTATCCATGTGATTTCATCATTTAGCTCCCATCTATGAGTGAGAACATGTGGTATTTGGTTTTCTTCTCCTGCATCAGTTTGCTACAAATAATGGCCTGCAACTTCATCATGTTCCCACAGAGGACACGATCTCATTCTTACTGATAGCTGTGTAGTATTCCATGGTGTATATATGTACCATGTTTTTAAAACATAGTCTACCACTGATGGGTGTTTAGGTTGATTCTGCGTCTTTGCTATTGTGAATACTATCGCAATTAACAAATGGGTGCATGTGCTTCTATGACAGAATAATTTATATTCCTTTGGATATATACCTAGTAATGGGTAGCTGGGTTGAATGGTAATTCTATTTTTAGGTCTTTGAGGAATCTCCACACTGTTTTCCACAAAAGTTGAATTAATTTTCACTCCCACTAACAGTGCATAATCATTCCTTTTCCCCCACAACCTTGCCAGTACCCATTATTTTTTGACTTTTTAATAACATCTATTCTGACTGGTATGAGATGGTATTTCATTGTGGCTTTGATTTGCATTTATCTAATGAATAGTGATGTTGAGCTTTTTTTCATATGCTTTTGGCCACATGTATGTCTTCCTTTGGGAAGTGTCTGTTTGTGTCCTTTGCCCACATTTTAATGGGATTGAAAACATGAGACTCTTAAAGATTAATCTTATCTAAAATAACTTTATGCCAAAACAAATTTCTATACTCTTTAAAGAAACACGAAAATATGTAAACACTCAACAAGGTGGTATATTCTATGTTTGATATCTAATAAATACTTTCTAAATATATTGAGGTAGTAAACTGAGACTCAAAACTGAGAAAAAAGTTAGTTAATATAACCTAGAAATGACAGAGAGGGTGGAATTAGTAGACATGGCCTTTACCATAGTTATTATTAATGCCATCCATAAGTTGAAGCATTTAAAGAAAAATGTAAACATAATGAAGAAATAAATGGATGATAATAAAAACAACCACATGGAACTTCTGGAGATGAAAGTTAAAATACATAAAGAAAAAAAATCACTGGATGGCTTTAACTGCAAATTAGACTCTACAGAATAAAAGATCAGTGGACATGAGAAGAGTCTATTCAAAATTAAGCAGATAAGTGAGAATGGAAAAAATAGTGCCTCAGTGACTTGATATGAAGTGATCTAATGTCTATGGGATTTGAATTATAGAATGAACAGAGAAAAAGGTAGGAGCCAAAAAAGCTGAAGAAATACTAGTTGGGAATTTTCTAAAGTTAATGACCAATATAAACTCATCATGCCAAGAAGACTGACAAACCCCAAGCAAAATAAACACAAAGAAAATCACATAATAGCATATAATAATAAAATTGCTAAAAACCCGTAATACCTCACTCAGGTATCTGTGCTCAACCAGCAGATCATCTGTGGTTTAGCATGCTCATCTTGGCTATGTTCTCTCAGATATCTGAAGCTTGGTTAGCAAGAATTTACTACTCAGATCCATGTGGTTGTTCATCCTTCAGCAAGCTAGCTCAGGTTTCTTTACACGGTAATTTTTGGAGTCAAAGAAAGAAAGAGGTGGACAATGCCTCATGAGGCTAAAGCTCATAACTGGAACATTGGCTCTTTGTTTTTTAATTGATCAAACTATGTAGAAAAAAATACACATTTTTATATGTATGTGCATACATATATATATACACACACATATATACATATATATGCATATACACACAGGTAAAACATATTTTTGGAAAAATTATGTTTAGAAAAAAAATCTCAACTAGTGGGAGAGTATGGGAAATACTTGGAGGTTTGAAACAAAGATAAAACTTAAACCCAGAGAGGTCAACTAGTGCCGAGAGCATATACAGACCTGATGATGTATCTGTTGGGTTGGAAACAGGTGGCAAACTTCAATGTGCAGGAAACATCTCTGACATTGTATCTTGCCTGACCCATAGAAGGTAACAATTGTAGTGGCTTAAAAATCTGGTTTTCAGAGGACAGTGATGAGACTGCTCATTTGTCCTTATTTTTGAATAGAATTAACATTTTTTTTAAATGAGGATCTCCTTAGAATTCTTTTTTTTCTTTAAAAATTTTAGTTTAAGTTCTGGGGTACAAGTGCAGGTTTTTTTACTTAGGTAAACTTGCATCATGGAGGTTTGTTGTACCAATTATTTTATCACCCAAGTATTAGGCTAAAGAACCATTAATTATTTTTCTTGATCCTCTCCCTCCTCCCAACCTCCACCCTCCAAAAGGCCTCAGTGTGTGTTGTTCCTCTCTATGTGTCCATGTATTCTCATCATGTTGCTCCCACTTTTACGTAAAAAATTCAGTATTTGGTTTTCTGATCCTATGTTAGTTTGCTAAGGATAATTGCCTTCATCTCTGTCCATGTCCCTGAAAAGAACATGACCTCATTCTTTTTCATGGCTTCATAGTGTTCCATGGTGTATATGTACACAAGCCACACAAATCCAAATGAACAAGAGACATCAAAAACATCAAACAACAGAATCAAACCCTAACTTTAGCAGTTTAAGAATCTAAAATAAAAAGAAACAAATAACTTATAAAAATCAGATAATATTAAGATAATTATCAGAAGAAACAAGATAGCCCCAAATAAAGGTTAATATTGAACATATGATGCAAGTAAGAAGTTATCAAAATTGCCCTGATAATTATGAAAAATATTTAAAATATTAAACCTATAATTATGATATAATAGAGAACAGTGAATAAGTTAAACAACAAGTTAGACACAATTGAAAGTATTAATAAATTGGATGAAATATCTAAAAAGAAATCCAGAAAAGTTACAAAAAGAGATGAGAAATATCAAAAAGAAGTTAAATCACACAGATAATAGAATCACAAATTTTGGTAATTATTCAATCTAAATTCCAGAAGAAGCAAATAGAGAGATGTGGAGGCAATAATATCTGGCTGCAGAGAGAAAAGACAGGCTATCTACAAAGGAAAAGCAATTAGGTTGATGGAGTAGGTATCTTTTTAACAACATATTAGAAGCTAACAAATGATGAAGTTATGAAATGATAACTTCAAAACCTTCAGAAAAAAAAACACTTATAATCTAGAAATGTTAGAGTTCTATAACCAATGAAACTATAGTTACAAATGGAGGTAGAATAAAGATATTTTCAGACAAAAATGACTTTGTCGCCTGCATATGTATACTAAAGTAAATGCTAAAGGATGTACCTCAGGAAGAATAAAAATAATCCCAGAAGGAATGGTGAACAAAAACTGGAATCTTTGTGAGTAAATATAAACAACCAATGATTGTATAAATTAGTAATTGTTCCTAATTTCTGGAGTTAAGACAAAAAATTTAAATCTAAAATATTAGTTATTAGGATATAATGGAGAATGGATGATAAGAGCTAAAGCATTCTAATGTCCATGTATTGTTTGCACTGTTGGTAAGACTGTTGACTAACCTTACATTTTGTTATGTTAAATGTACGTTTAAAATTTTAAGATAACACCAAAATACTGTAATGTATTTTATAATTTACAAACCTCTAAAAGGAAAAAGTAAGAAATACCAATATAGAAAAACAAAAATAAGGGTAAAAAAGCATTGTAAAAATAGAAAATGCAATATAACACAACATAACAACACCAAATGTATTTTTATCCTAATAAATGTAAATGGTCTAAACTCTTTAATTAGGAAGACAAATTTGACAGGCTAATCATTTACAGAGCACCTACAATGTGCAAGAGAATATGGAGCATAAATCAAGCCTGGTTGGGGTAGATATATAAAATATGATCCCTACATTCAGCATGAAAATATTCTATTCATAATTAACCATCTCTTTATATGAGTGGGGTCTATACTGACTCTTATGCACATTCGCTAGAAAAAGTTTTAAAGCATAACAATGAGTTATTCCTGCAGGTTCATGGGCCATGACAATTTACACAATGTATTCTTTGTAAAATAGAGTAAAGCTAACATCCGGCGGTTTCTTTGAGGCAGAAAGGAAATTGCTATGGGGCAGCCTGAAAGATGGACATGGATGTTGCTTCAACCATATCCTATGGAAGTATATAGCTGTTTATTGCCTCTTTTTCTCCCCTGCCTTCTGTGGCACACAATAAGTATAGATGGGAGATAAAGGGTTTAGAGGAGGAGAGTTAAAGCTGGAAGATGTGACCATATTCACATTTATTTAGGCCTCTATAAAATACAGTGTCTTAAACGTCTTGGGAAAAAGTCTTATATCTGAAACAGGATCCCAATGATTAAAGTATAGTTCTACATGGAATTTTAGCTGCAGCTGAAAGCACAGCAAGTATGACAACTTGTTTTGGAAGTTTTTACTTTTGTCTGATGCAACAAATATTTGACTCATGCTGGAATCAGCATTGCACATGTAATACAGCAATGTTCTAATCCAGCATGACAAATCCTATTTTCCTATGTGGAAGTGATTTGAACAGAAAATGTGGGTCATCCTGGGTAAAAATATAGATAGGTGATGTTTAATAAGACTTCTGCTTTTTATCTTCCTTCTATCATTTTAAAGTGCACAGAGTGTATCTTCCTGTAATAACTTATTCACTAGAGCTTGCAGTCATACCCAGTGAACACTTACCAATATAATGAAGTCTGCTTTAAACAACACATTCTCAACTTTCATTATAACATAACACAAATGTATCCTATAAATTACTTTTATTTTCTTTTAATTTTATTACTCTCACTTATGTACTTTGCTTTCTCTAAATCTTTTTTTTTACCGAATGTTTCTGGTTTAAACCAAATGCTGGTACAAAGTTTAAAATTTAATCAGGTCTGAGTTAAAGTATACTTCCTAAGAGACACCTTCCTCAATAATTTTATTCACAGAGCCCTTTACTCTCAGGTCTACCTCCTATCCATACTGCTATCCATTTTTATATCCTTCTTAGACCTTATCGTAATCTAGATTTTTTTTTGTTAATTTATTTTATTGAATTTTTCTCCCACAAGAATGTCAATTTTTTCTAGATCAAAAGCATTATTTCTTGGTCATTCTGTACACTCAGAACCATAAACAATGCCTTATATACATTAGGTTTTCTATAAATATTTATGAAATTAATAAAATTATTAAATCAATTTTATTTATTGCATATATATGCTATTATTGTTTAACAACTTTTTAATATTTTTTTTCAGCTCAAGCCTCCTAAGACCCTAAGGTAATATATCTCAATTAGATCAAATGAATTTACAGAAATATAAATTCCTAGCACTTATAGAAATATAACTTGCTTATACGATGTCAGTATTTGATCTTTGAGTAGTCTAGTTTAATAATCCTATGTTAGAAGATTTTCACTAGAATAGAGCTTGATGTGAAGTGTTAGTGGTCCACCTTCTAGGAGCACATTATCTAGCTGGTGGTTGAAATTTAAAAATTCTCAGCCTCTGTCCTTAGCGTTCTCAGAATGGGTTTTAAAAACTAAAAAAAAAAAAAAAAAAAAAAAAAAAATAGCTGCTATGCAACTCTTAAAGTTTAAATAACTTCAAGTGTAACGTTATTTTAAGATTTTGCCTAAAATATTTTGACTTAGAATCCTACATTAAACAAATTTTTGCTTTATCTGGAGAAGTGAGAGGAGAATTCAGAAAAGAAGGCACTAATGCAAGAGGAGAACATAGATTCAGAAATGTCTGATAATTTTGAAGAAAAAGAGTAATATCAAGCAAAAATTAAAAGCTGTATATCTAAAAGTCCAGCAGAGAAGCTGGAGGTGTTTGGAGTGGTGTTGGTTGATGATGTTTTTTGTTTAATAGGATACTAAAGTAAAAAAACAAGTGGAGAGGTGTCTCTATATTCTAAAGTCTTATACTTTGTTAACCTAATGATGTTCAGCCACACCATAGGAATACATTTTACTATAAACAAATTCACAGAAACTTAAAACTTACCAAGACTGAAGCATGAAGAAATAGGGAATCTGAAGGGACCAATAACAAGTAAGGAAATTATATCAGCAATCAAAAATCTTCCATCAAAGAAAAGATCAGACTGGGTGGCTTTATGAGTCAATTCTACCAAAAGTTTAAAGAATTAATGTGAATCTCTCTCAAATTTTTTCAAAAAATTGATGAGAAGGAAACACTTCTAACTCATTTTAAGAATATGGCATTACCCTGATACCAAAGCCAGGTAATGACACTAAAATAATAATAATAATGATAATAATAATAAAAGTGCAGGCCAATATGCCTGAAAAAATTGAAGATTTTTGGAACTCATGTACCTCAATAGCAGACAAAAACAAAAAACCTGATTTAAAAATGGGCAAAGGACCTGAATTGACATTTCTCAAAAGAAGATGCACAAATGGCTAACAGATATTGTATATGAAAAAGTTTTCAACATCACTAATCATCAGGAAAATGCAGATTAAAACCACAATGAGATATCACCTTATAACTGTTAGCAGGGCTATTATAAAATAGTCAAAAGATTAATAAATATTGGCAAGGGTATTGAGAAAAGGAAACCTTTATATATTGTTGATAGAAATGTAAATTGGTACAGTAATCATAAAAAGAATATGCTAGTTCCTTCAAAAAATTAAAAACAACTATCATATTATCCAACAATCCCACTTCTGGGTATATTTCCAAATAAAATACATGTCTGCAATCCCATTTCTTGCAGAATTTTTCACAATAGCCAAGATAGAAAATCAACATATGTGTTTCTGAGCAGAAGAATGGATAAAGAAAATGTGATATGCAATGGAATACTATCTAGCCTTAATAAAAGAAAGAAATCCTGCCTTTGCAATCACATGGATGTATCTGGAGGATATGGTGCTAAGTGAAATAAACCAGATGCAGAAAGACAAATATTGAATGATTTCACATTTACATGTGGAATCTAAAAAAGTTGAACTTATAGAAACAGAAAGTAGAAAGATGGTTTTCAGGAGTCAAGTGATGGAGGAAATGGGGAGATATTGGTCAAAGTGGGTAAACTTGCAATTTCAAGATAAGTAAGTTCTAGAGATCCCATGAACAACTTTGTGACTATAGTTAATAATAATATACTGTATACTTGAACTTGAAATTTGCTAAAAGAATGTATCTTAAATATTCTTACCATACAAAAAAGGTAACTTTGTGAGATAATGGATATGTTAATTAGCTCAATTATAATTATCATTTCACAATGTATACGTGTATGAAAACACCACATTGTACACATTGAATATATATAATTTTTGTCAACTATAGCTCAATAAATCTGAAAAACAAACAAAATATCCTCACAAATCCCCAAACAAGCAAAAGAATAGATTTTACTGTTTCAAAGCAAATTCAAGGAAATAATATTTTACTAAGAATCTTAGACATGATCTCCATCCTATATAAATATTCTCCATGTTCTCTACCATTGTTATAAATCATAATATTCCAAATTATGAGTAGATTTATTGGAACAAAAAACCATAAAGAAAGTTCTAATGCTGTCATTTGGAGGCCTTGCCTGCATTTTGACATTTCAGAACTACAGCATAACAGGGAAATCATGTGGATAACAGATGCCTCCCAACAGTTCAAGATTCCCATACTTTATGTTTTAATTTTATGTATGTCCTCCCCAGCAGCTCGTAGCCATTTATAAAAATTACTAAAGAAAAACTAGTTTCCTTCTCCAGAGAGCATTAAACATTGTAGATAAGAAGAAATGTAGAATGTGGTGGAACCAAAGAAGGTCATTATGCAAATGATGGCTCACCATGGTCCATTCTGTTTCTTGTAGATTCCTAAGACACAGAAATTAGAGACCTATTTTAGGGGGAGAAGATAAAATCTTTTGCCCATCAATATAAACAATTTCAAATATCTTTAAGTATCAGGACTCCAGGTGGTAATATTATTCTACTATAATATTAATAATTTTCACAGTGATGTCCTGTGTCATTAAAAAAAAGTTTCCTTTTAAGCCACTCTTTTTGGACAGTAGTTCAGTGTCATTTTTGTCCTTGAACTCTTCATAGTTTAATTTGATAAAGCGGTGTCATAGTACCTATTTAGTTATTGTTTTCCCATTGGCTGTCGTGGACTACTGTGACCCATGGAAGATCAGAGACTAATGTAAAATATATAATGATATTAATTAAAATAGTTGAAAGAAAGGGAATTGTCAGAAAAACCCCATCCTTTGTTTCTCCTGGGAATTGTGTTTACCATTATACCAACTATCAAATTACCTTGGCTATGTCTGTGCCAGTTTTAGTTCATTTTTAATAGAAGTTTCCAAAATTTCCAGAACAGATAAAAGACAACGTTAATTTTGAATTGTAGTTTCTGTGTCATTTTATACACTGTTTCTGTGTGCTTCTGTCCTCGTAGCATTTATTTGATGAGGTTCATTTTAGAGATTACTATGCATGGAACCTCTACACATCTCCGATTCATTAGGAGATTAGTTGATGCATTAAAGTCTCTTATGCATTAAATCAGGTGTCATAAAATCTTTCCATGGGCCAGTGAAAGATCAGAGCTTGCTCAGGATGGGACCAATTGGAAACATGCTCCAAACAACCAGGGGCAGCACAGCTGATGGTTGCCAGGAGGAGATGCTGGTTTGGTTTCATGGCCCTTCTGTTTTCTTAAGACAATATAGAAATTCAAAAATTTTTAAACGTGAAAATTTCCAATTTTAAATGTTTGTGACTACTAAAACTCTTCTAAAAAATAAAGCACTCTTGTTGACCAGAAAAAAAAATAAGGGTTTCCATTTTTTTGGTGGCCTCTATTTAATTTGGCTGCACTATGTCAGTATAAAGTTCTTGATTTATTCATAAGCAGCTCTGAACTGTTAAGATATACCAGTTATTGCTCCACAAAATACAACCGTTATGCCAGGGAGGCTGGTGTGCTAACATCACCTCTCCTCCTGTACACTCTCGCCCTTAGATTGAGTGCCAGACTTACTCTCATTCAAGTGCATCATTGGTGTCTTTCTGTACCAGCAGACTTAGCCAGGAGCCATGAGGGGAGGGACATCGTTCCCTGCTGTGTTCCTAGCACATAGATTTTGTTTGGCCCTTAATGGATAGATGAAGGAATGAATGAATGAATGAATGAATTCACCCAGTTAGCCCTCTGATATTGGATCTCATGGAGAGCGACTGGAAGTCTTGGACCTTTTCTTTTCCAAAATTCCTGAAGCAAATTATTTTAGCACTTCCTCCAAGATTAGCTTTACATACCAAAGTGATTGTAGTATTTCAGGCTATAAAAGTTAACATTTCGTTCTTCCTATTGGACAAAAATGCCCCTTACTCTCATGAAATAGACATTATTTATTAATAAAACCACTCAATGTATTCTTATCAAGAAGGAGAAATTCTGCTTTAAAGTGATGGCTTGTCCTTGTTTTTATGGGGAGGCAGGTAGCAGTTTATCTCACCTTCACAGGGCAGGCTGTTACTTTGCTGATTTAGCAGACATGCTGTTTCAAAGTCATACTTATGACTATTACATTCAGAAAGAGTGCCACTAAAATAGTTAAGTGTTATTATCAATAAGGGAGATTTTCATTTATCTGGAGTAATAGACAAATAATATTTTATATTTCATGATGCTGGATGAATGCTGAACTAAAATATGGAAAGAGAATGTTAGTTTCAAGGTATTAGGGCTTTTAAAATATCAGCAACTCTCAGGTAGCCACATATACATGCAAAGTTATAGCCATTTATGACTGAATTGCATGAAAATAAAATGAATCATAGGAATAAAAAATATGCAAACAGAATACTTCTTTTAATTCTATGTATCGTCTTATAGGACAGTCAGCTTATGACCAAACTGTAAGAGATATCTAAAATGGGAATATTATTGACAAAATAATATAGCAAGGCATTTTATCAGCCAAAAGTAAAACAAAATTTTCTGATGATTCATATTACTGAAAAAAGGTCAAATGGCCTCTTCTGCCTATGTTCAACCACAGGCTTTGGGACCACTTACCATAGATGCTGGAAAATGCATCTCTGCATTGGCGAGAAGATTTGAATCCATGACCGTTAATATCCTTCACAAAAGTCTGTGATGACTCTTGTGGTTTTCAGTGCAGTTAGTATTGTTTCTAGTTTAAATCTCTAATACATTTCCAACATATACTGCAGCTTAGAATTAAAAATAAATAAAAAGTTTTAACACACGCACATCTGAATCTTTACACAAAGCAGACAGTTACATATGTTTCAATCACACTGCCAAATATTTTTGTGGTTGGTTGTCAGTAATGTTCGTTTTTCATGAAAATAAAATATACCCAAGAAGAAACTTAATTTTAATTTTCTTATCTCTTCCTTGAAGATTCTTTCTTTTCTTAGCGAACTCTTTTTTCTTTGTCTTGCTTTTTCATTTGTTAACTTTTTTAACTTTTTTTTTTTGCCTGAGGGCATTTGCTATAATCACAAGAGGTTTCTCTCTCTTTCAGCCTGAATAATTCATTTTTTCTACGAGTGCATTTTGGTGTATTATAAATCTGAAATACAGAAACAGGTATAAACATTTCAATAAATAATATGTGGCATAATGAACTATCTTAAGTATTTTGGATGAATCAAAATTTACCTTTTGGAGATATTTTGGAACCTACTATCTATTGTTTTGTTGTGTTCCTGGCACAGTGAGGTGGTGCTCTTATAGGTACTTTATATTATTAGTTATTCTCTAGGTGTGTAGAACATAGCTTAGTGAAACTAAGTTTTAATATATCAACAAAATTCTATGCAGTAGTCCAATTTTATAAAATTTGTATAAACACTGTATTTATTTACTTGCCTATTTTTACCTGCCTTGTTTTAAGGGACTATCATGTAGACAGGTTGGTGTTGCAGCAAGTCAGGGGGTTTATGAGGCTAAAAAATAGCTGAAGACTTACTAAATCATGTTTTAGTTTGAGGTTACTACTATCCTCTTTACTGGAGTCGTTAATGTGCTCAGAAAATGGTTATGGTTGAGTTGTCAGACGAAGGCTTCCTTGACTTCCGCTGAACCTGGGCAAAGGCAGTAGGTGGCAAACTTTAATATAACTCAGAATAATCTGAAGGCGTTGTTAAACCAAAGTGCTGAGCCTTCTCCCTGGAGTTTCTAATTTGGTAGTTCTGCCTCATAAGTTCCCAGGTAATACTGACGCTGCTGGTCCAGGCATGCACTATGAGAATGACTTTGAGAAGCATCTTCATCTCACAATTGTGTCTGAGTCTAGCTTTAACCTGTATCTGTGGTTCTTTCTACAGCTTCGAGCTTCTTTCTATGTAGCAATACCTTCTAAGTATTCACCTTTTTCCTTAATCTCATGCACATATACAGTAAGTTTAGTTCATGTCTTCATTTTTCATTGTGAACCAGTCAAAGCCAAACACATTTATGTTAGGGTGGGATGGGATAAGTGGGAAAGAGGCAGAGAAATACAACTTTCATCTTGTACTTTGATGGCTTTCATTGATTCAGTTGCAGGTCATAGAGAATTACCATGTCATTAACAGGGAATGTTTTTCTATATGAAGATATTTCTCCTTTCAAAGTCATATTGCCTTAGGGATTTGAAGGTCTACTGAATTCTGAATATTTTACTTGGCCTGGATACATAACTGAATATTTTATTTTGTCAAGTATATTCTTGTCTATTCAGTGCCTTCACTAACTTCCTCTCCACTTAGGCTGACTCCAGAGATTACCTATAAAAAGCGCTTCAGCTAATCCCCAAGTCCCTGGGCACCTTTTTCAAGTCTGGTCCTTTTAATACAAGTTTTAAACGTTCTCATACTGGTTTAGGAGTCTGTTTGGTCTTTTGCATCTTGTTTATATTCTGACTTACTCTTCTCTATAACTTTATGCTTTTTGGACTTCCTGATTAGTTGAAAATTTCAGTTTCCCCTTTTCTCTTTTCCATGGAGCCCCTATCAATCCCATTTCACCTCTTCCTGCTCCCTTCCCACTATTCCACCATAAGTCTAGGTCTCTAAGTTCTTATTTCTCTCTGTATTTAGATAAATCTTAGAATATTTCTTACATTTGCTAGATAAAAAGACATGTTGTAATATTAATGGAAAAAATTCTAATATGTAGTGTTACATATTATTGATTTAATTATTTACATTCAAGATTATTTGAAGTCAATATATATCCATTACCATAGTTTCAGATTCAAGTGCCAGAAAAGCTAGCCCAGTGTAGCTTCAAGAATATGTATTTTATGGGTCACATAAAGTGAGAAGCTGAGAAGACTGCCTTTAGGTGTAGCTCAAAGCAAAGTTTCAAATAATAATACCAAGGTCTGATTTCTCTTTCAGTTTTTCAGTTCCACTTCTAGGTTGGTTCTTTTTTTGTAAGATTCTGCCTTCCTGCAGCAACTCTAGTCATACCAATTTACATCTTTGTGTTCTGTGGAAACAGAGGCACACTTTCTCTCAGCTGTCCATAATTCCTGAGATCAGCTTTGACTGTCCTTCTCATGTGACCTCCTCTGAACCAATCACTGTGGCCAGTAGAATGCTAAGGCTAATAGATTTAGACCTGGATTTTATGATCCATCCCAGGAACTGAGCTTTAAGAGTTTTGGTCAGACCATCTGATGAACTGGTTGTTGAAGGGCAGACCGATACATAAATGATAGAGGTGCCCCTCCCATGTATACTGAAGCTTTTAGAAAGTATCTCTTCTTTATCTATTAATCTGTTATTCTGCCCCTTTCAGATCTCAAGTCGGAAATATTTCTGACGCTTTTGCTTAGTTGAATGCAAAGAAAAATACTCTTTGTTGCATCGGGATTTATAAGAGACATATAGTATTTAGAGGGAATGTGTTCATACAACAGAATTTTATGATTATTTTTTCCATTAACTTATTTAAAATTAGATCAGGTCTAGAGTTCAAACACAACAATTTTGGGAGACTAAAAAATAATTACATCAATGACAGTTTGGAAACAAAGAAGATATTTCGCTTTATTGTTGGCATCCACAGAACATCATGTAAGCTTTATGATCCCTCATGCCAAAAATGTGCAAAAAGGAAGATCGACAAAATTAATTAAAGAGAAATAATGATAACTAACTAGCAAATAATAGCATTGTTTTACAGGAATATTCTTACATCTTAGAGGATCTTTCACATCTCTGCACAGAGGTCTCAGAGTGGTGCCTTTTAAAAGAAAGTCAGATTCTGTTGTTTATCTGTTGAAACTCCACTGTCATACTTTCCATTTCACTTAGAATGAATCCCAAGTCCTTACTGTGTTTACACAGCCCTGAATGTTCTAGCCTTGTTACATCGTCGGTGAGATGTCTGCCTCCTCTTGCTCACTCACTCTGCTAGAGCTACACCAGGTGGCTTTCAGTACCTACGAGTGTCACATGTACCAAAAGGGTGCGTGCTACAGTGCGTTCACATGGTCTACTCTGTCCATCCCGTTAAGATGATTGTTTGACTGGCTTCCTGGCTTCCTCCTTCATTTCACAAGTCTCGGCTCCAGTGTCATCTCTGAGACACCTTCTCTTTCCTCCTTATCTAATGTGGCAGCCCCAACTCATGCCTCCTCATTAAAAGTCTGCTTTATATTTTTCTCCATTTACTGTTAGCTCTAGAAAGCAAAGGCTTGGTCAGTATCATTAGTGCTGTACACTCAGCCAGAACAGTTCCTAGCCTGTACTTGGCTCTCCATAATTAACTGTTTAACAAATTAATGCATTCACTTTATATCTTACCTTGTTTTTAGTATCTTATAAAGGTTTTCAAAGTAATATTTTACCACAAGTGAGAGTTTGTGAGCTGTATAGAACTGTCTTCAGCATTTAAAAAGTGATGATAATTCTGGCTCAGGCAGGTTTCCTAGGAGACTTATATTTTCTTCTGTGACGAGATTTAGTCACAGTTTGAGACTTTGCTGTTATTTTGACATCTGGACCTGAGAAACACTTATTTTTTCTTTTTGAAGGGTTTGGTTGTTTTGTAAAGGTAAGAACTTTTGTAAGACCAATCTTGAAAAGAAGAATGGTGAAAGACTGCCTTTCAGAAATTCATTTGTAAATTGAGCTGCTTCAAAGTTGGAATGCCTTTCCCCATATAGACAAGGTATCTGTACTAGTCAGGGTTCCCTAGAGGGACAGAACTAATAGGAGATATATATGTGTATGTATATATATTTATAAAATAAACTCCCCTTGATACATATATCAAGGGGAGTTTATTAAGTATTAACTGACACTATCACAAGGTTCCACAATAGGCTATCTGCAAGCTTTAGGAGCAAGAAGAGCCAGTCTGAGTCTCAAAACTGAAGAACTTGGAGTCTAATGTTTGAGGGCAGGAAACATCCAGCACGGGAGAAAGATGTAGGCTGGGAGTCTAAGCCAATCTCGCCTTTTTACATTTTTCTGCCTGCTTTATATTCATTGGCAGCTGATTAGATGGTGCCCTACAGATTAAGGGTGGGTCTGCCTTCCCCAGCCCACGGACTCAATTGTTAATCTCCTTTGGCAACACCCTCACAGACACACCCAGGATCAATACTTTGCATCCTTCAATCCAACCAAGTTGACACTCAGTATTAACCATCACAGTATCCATGCTGGTTAGGCTCATAGTCCAGACTCCAGAGGGTACTCACTCCTTAAGCATTTGAATTATTATTACTATGACTAAGTCTATACTTGACCCTCCTTCATTATATCATTATTTTGTGAGATACTTCATTACTAATTATGAACTTCAGTCTCAAGCCCTTCAGCTTCCCTCTCTGTTGCAGGGGTCTGGGATTAGAAACCTTGCACACAACATTTAAGTGTTAGTATCTCTTATACCTGTGTAAAGGAGCCTGAATGTTCTGAAGTGATTAACCAATTGCACTTTTCTTTCCGACTGGGAGATTGGGTGAGAGATGACTGAAAGTTTTTCCCACCGGAAGCTCTAGAGTTGAACCTACATAGATAAGGATCAGTTTGTAGCGTATCTGATAATTTGCCCGTACATATAAAATAAGATCTAAAAAGTGGTTGAATATTCAAAAGAAATACTTCTGGCTGGTTCAAATTTTAATCATATCATACAGGTTAAACAGAGGCTACTCACCCCTTATGGACTTAGGATAGAATTTACATGAGACATGGAGTCAGGAGTCAAGGGGGCTAAGCTTGTTTTAACTGTCAAGCTGAGAAATTAAGTGTCTGCTTTTTAGGCTTTCCAAACTTTTAGGTCTTATCCATTATTCGATAGTGTCTCGAATCCTGAAGCTTACTCCAATTTTTAGGAAACATAGACTTCAGAAAATCAGTCATTTGTTTGGAGTTTGAGTCTTTGCAAACACTGTTTCACAGCAGATTGGAAAATAAGCTTCAGGCCATAATATGTCCAAAACTTCCTTTCATTGTCATTCTACAAGTCTATGAGGACAGGGATTTTGGTTTATTTTGTTCACTGCTATATCTTAGTGCTGAGAAATGGTGCACAGTGTATATTCAATAAGTACTTGTTGAATAATTTAATGGAACACAGTGACCTCCTTTCACTAAGGAAGTCAAAGAAGGCTAGTCATCTCTATTTCCATACCTGACATCAAAGACAAAAATATGTGCCTAGGCATAGCCATGACAAACACCTGTCAGGCATTTGGACCTGGAGGGAAAGAGGAGAGTGAGTTTAGATAATACTCACAGAGCAGTGTTGGCATCGGCCCCCTGGAGTGGGTTTTCCACGTCGCTGCCAGTAGGCTCTGCGTTGTGCAGCATCGTGGCAGCAGCAGGACAGAAGCCGATTTCTAATCAACCCTTTATTGTCCGTGGGCTGTGGCTCTCACTGCACAGCCTTCATGGGGGTCTGACTCTTTTGTAAGTCTGATTTTGTGGCTTTCCTACTTAGTCTTTGTAATTCCCATTATTATTATATTACTAAATACGATATGTTAGGTCAAGTTGGCTTTCATTGCTTACATCCAAGAATCTTAACTGATACTGGTCAGGAGATAACAAGAGATCCATAAAAATGAGGAGTTAGGATTAGAAGATTGTCTTAGTCCATTTCAGCTGCTATAAGAAAACATCCTAGACTGGGTAGCTTTTGAACACCAAAAATCTATTTCTCACAGTTCTAGAGGCTGGGAAGCCCAAGACCAAGTCAACTGGCAGATTTGTTGTTAGGTGAGGCCCATTTGATAGTACTTTTTCACTGTGTTCTCACATGTGAAAGGGGCAAACAAGCTCTCTCAGGCCTCTTTATAAGGGCAATAATCCCACCCATGAGGGCAGATTCCCCCAATTACCTCCCAAAGGCCCACCTCTTAATACTCTCACCTTAATACTATCACTATATTTTTGTTGTTTAAGCCTATCACCTTAGAGGTTAGGAATTCAACATATGAATTTTGGGGAAACACACAACACTCAGACCATAGCAGAGATTAACAGGTAGCATATTTTCAATGAACTCTGAAGATTAGTGGAAGCATCTTAATCTTCAGAATTAGAGAAAAGTCTAATGGTACTTAGTAATAGGATCAGTTGGGTAAAGTTCTAGTTACTGAATCCAGTTACTAGGTCAGGGGAGGACTAGAGGAAAGTTTTAAGTTAAGATTGATTCATTACTTTACTAGCCTCTATTTGAACCTCTAAGGTAAAGTGCTGGTTCCTGAGATACTTCAAATCAACATATGAACAAACATTATTTTTTGCTATCGTTTTCTATGATAATTAATGCCATTATCATTCCCCAGTTAACCAAGATAGAAATCCCAACATCATTTTAGACAGCCTCCCACCTCCACCTTCTTTGGCCTCTTAGCCAATTAATCATCTGTCAATACCCACTCGAACAGACTTAGGTCAAGCAATTACCGTCTCTCCTTTAAACTATTATAATCACTACTTAGCAAGAATTGCTGCACCCTCCAAAATCAGTTCTCAAATGTACTATATATACTCATTAGTTCCAGAATCATTATTATAAAATAACAATGAGATCTTTTCCCCACTTGCTGAAATATTTTCAGTTTTGTTTTAAATCAATAGGAACACTTTATCATGAAATTTAAAATTAAAGCTCCCATTATTTTTTGGTGGGAATTGGAGTTTGTGAGCTATCATGGACCCTTTTAAGTTTTTGATATTGCTAGAAAAATATATGGTCAAATATGTTTAGTATTCTTAAGACTTTCTAAAATAAAAAATCAGAATTGAAAATTACAAGGTGGCAAAACCTCTAAAAAATGCACTAAATTGCAGAATAGAAGTGACCTTACTAATATTAAAGTTGAATTCAGTGTACAATGATTTAAAAAGGACAAAAAGAATATATAATGATAAAGCCAAGGTACAACAAACCATGAAGAAATGACAGATAAAACTGTATCTAACAAAATAGAATCAAAACAGTCAAGGCAAAACTGTTAGATACACAAAGAAACTAGCAACATGAAAATCCTAGTGAAAATCTTTAACATGCCTCCCAGAATTTACAATTCATGTAGAAAATAAAGAATACCTTGTTCAATTTTCTTTAAGCTTCTGATGTTGCTGAGAAATTGTGTTATTCTGTTGTAAAGTATTTTAAATGTGAACTCATTTTTTTTTTCTCTCTCTCTGGAAGTGTTCTAAGTTCTATTTATCTTTAGTCCTGTGAATTTTAGTGATAATGGGTATAAATGTGAGTCTTTTTTCACTATGCTGGTCACTCAGTAGGCCCTGTTCATTTTGGAAACATATCCATCAGTTCTAAAAAACTCTTAAATTATTTATTTGATAATTTCTGGCAATACTAATGCATTGAGTTTTCTAATCTTGTAATAATGTTAATTTTTTGTTATTTCATTTCTGTATTTCTGCTATTATTTATTTGTTCTACGTCTCTTAGTGAACTTGTTCTCTCATATTTTTATTTTATGGAACCTAGTTCCTGTGATATGGATATCCCTCTTTGAAAAATTAACATTCTGTTTGTGTTTCATAGATAAAGCATCTTGTCTTACTTTCCCAGTATAGTAATTATTGATATTTAAAAGTTTTTCCTCACTGTTTTTAAAACAATTTTTTTTTATTTTTAGTTTGTGTGGGTGCATAGTAAGTATATATAATTATGGGGTACATGAGATGTTTTGATACAAGCATGCAATGTGAAATAAACACATCATGGAGAATGGATTATCGATCCCCTCAAGCATTTATCCTTTGTGTTACAAACAATCCAATTACATTACTTTAGCTATCTTTAAATGTATGATTAAGTTATTAATGACTAAAGTCACTCTGTTATGCTATCAAATAGTAGGCCTTATTATTCTGTGCTTTTTTAATATCTATTTTATTGCACTTTAGGTTCAGGATACATGTGCAGAACATGCAGGATTGCTGCATAGATACATATATGGCAATGTGGTTTGCTGCCTCCATCCCCCATCTCCTATATCTGGTATTTCTCCCCATGTTATCCCTCCTCAACCTCCCTACCCCACACTGTCCCTCCAGTTGCCTCCCCACAACAGACCCCAGTGTGTGATGCTCCCCTCCCTGTGTCCATGTGTTCTCATTGTTCAACACCCACCTATGAGTGAGAACATGCGGTGTTTGATTTTCTGTTCTTGTGTCAATTTGCTGAGAATGATGGTTTCCAGGTTCATCCATGTCCCTACAAAGGACACAAACTCATTATTTTTTTAAGGCTGCATAGTATTCCATGGTGTGTATGTGCCACATTTTCCTTGTGCAGTTTATCATGGATGGGCATTTGGGTTGGTTCCAGGTCTTTGCTATTGTAAACAGTGCCTCAATTAACATACGTGTACACGCATCCTTATAATAGAACAATTTATAATCCTTTGGATATATCCCCAGTAATGGGATTGCTGGGTCAAATGTAATTTCTATTTCTAAGTCCTTGAGGAATCGCCACACTGTCTTCCACAATGGTTGAACTAGTTTACACTTCCACCAACAGTGTAAAAGTGTTCCTATTTCTCCACATCCTCTCCAGCATCTGTTGTCTCCAGATTTTTTAATGATCACCATTCTAACTGGTGTGAGGTGATATCTCAATGTGGTTTTGATTTGTATTTCTCTGATGACCAGTGATGATGAGCATTTTTTCATGTTTGTTGGCCTCATATATGTCTTCTTTTGAAAAGTGTCTGTTCATTTTTATACCAGTTAACAATCCCTGGCTCCCACCCAACCCCAACTACCCTTTCCCAACTCTGGTAACTATTCTTTTCTCTACATCCATGAGTTAAATTGTTTTAATTTTCAGATCCTACAAATAAGTGAGAAACATGCGATGTTTGTCTTTCTGTGCCTGGTTTATTTCACTTAACACAATGATTTCCAGTTCCGTCTATGTTGTTGACAATGACTGAATCTCATTTCTTTTTATGGCTTAATCGTACTCCATTGTCTATATGTACTATATTTCTTTATCCATTCATCTGTTGGTGGACACTTAGGTCACTTCCCAATCTTAGCTATTGTGAACAGTACTTCAGCAAACATGTGAGTATCTCTTCAACATACTGATTTCCTTGATTTGGGATGTATACCCAGCAGTGGGACCGTTGGATCATATGGTAGCTCTCTTTTAGTTTTTTTTTAAGAAACCTCCATACTGTTCTTCATAGTATTTATATTAATTTTTATTCCCATCAACAGTATGCAAGTGTTTTCTTTCTCCACATCCTTGCCAGCATTTTTTATTGCTTGTCTTTTCGATATAAGCCGTTTTAACTGGGGTGAGATGAGATCTCATTGCAGTTCTGGTTTGTATTCATCTGTTGAGTATCCTTTCATATGCCTGTTTGCCATTTGTATGTCTTCGTTTGAGAAGTGTCTATTCAAATCTTTTGCCCATTTTTGATCAGATTATTATATTATTTTCCTATAGAGTTGTTTACATTCCTTATATATTCTGGTTATTAATCCCTTGCCAGATGAGTAGTTTGCAAATATTTTCTCCCATTCTATGGGTTGTCTCTTCACTTTGTTGATTGTATCCTCTACCGTGCAGAAGCTTTTTAACTTTGAGATCCTATGTGTCCATTTTTGCTCTGGCTGCCTGTGCTTTTGGGGTCTTGCTTAATATATTTTTTGCCCAGACAAATGTTCTGGAGAATTTCCCCAATGTTTTCTTACAGTAGCTTCAGAGTTTGAGGTCTTAAGTCATTAATCCATTTTTATTTTATTTTTGCATATGGTGAGAGTTAAGGGTCTAGTTTTATTTTTCTGCATATGGATATCGTTTTCCCAGTACCATTTATTGAAGAGACTATCTTTTCCCCAGTGTATGTTCTTGGCACAATTGTCAAAAATGAGTTCATTATAGGTATGTGGATTTGTTTCCGGGTTCTCCCTTCTGTTTCACAGGTTTATGTGTCTGATTTTGTGTCAGTACGATGCTGTGTGGTTTACTATAGATCTATAGTATAATTTGATGCCAGGTAATGTGATTTTTTTCTGTTTTGTTCTTTTTGCTTAGGATAGCTTTGGCTATTCTGGGTCTTCTGTGCTTTCATATGAATATTATGATTATTTTTTCTATTTCTATGAAGAATGTCATTGGTGTTTTGATAAGGATTGCATTGAATCTTGCTTTGGGTAGATCACTTTTAGTACTATGGACATTTTAATAATAATGATTCTTCCACTCCATGAACATAAAATATTTTTCCATTTCTTTGTGTCTTATTTAATTTCTTTCATCAATATTTTATAGTGTTTATTATAGAAAATTTTCACTTATTTGATTAATCCCTAGAAATTTAGTTTTATGTGTGGCTATCATAAATGAGATTACTTTTTAAATTTATTTTTCACACTATTCACTGTTGGTATATAGAAAAATGCTGTTGACTTTTTAGTGTTGATTTTGTATCCTGCAACTTTATGAATTTGCTTATCAGTTCTAATAGTTTTTTTGGTGGCATCTAGGTTTTTCCAATATAAGATCATACTATCTTCAAACAAGGATAATTTGACTTCTTCCATTCCAATGTGGATGTCTCTTTTTTTTTCTCTTTTGTTTGATTTCTCTAGCTGGGACTTCCAGTTCTATATTGAACAGTGGTGAAAGTGGTCATCCTTGTTGTGTTCCAGATTTTAGAGAAAAGGATTTCATCTTTTCCCCATTCAGAATGATAGTGGCTATGGGTCTGTCATATATAGCTTTCATCATGTTGAGGTATATTCTTTGTATAACCAGGTTTTTGAGGGGTTCTTTTGTCATGAAGCAATGTTGGATTTTATGAAATGGTTTTTCAGCATCAATCGAAATGATCTTATAGTTTTTATCCTTCATTATCTTGATATGATGTGTCAGACTGATTGATTTCTGTATGTTGAACCATGCTTGCATCCCTGGGATAAATCCCACTTGGCCATGATGAATGCTCTTTTTAATGTATTGTGGAATTCAGTTTACTCTATTTTTTGAGGATTTTTGCATCAATATTCATCAGAGATGTTGGCCTATAGTTTTCTTTCTTTGATGAGTCTTTGGTTTTGGTATCAGCATAATACTGGCCTTGTAGAATGAGTTTAGAAATTTTCCCTCCTCCTCTATTTTTCAGAATAGTTTGAATAGGATTGGTATAACTTCTTTTTTAAATGTGGGGTAGAATTCAGCAGTGAAGCCATCAGGTCTGGGCTTTTCTTTCCGGGGACAATTTTTATTACAGCTTTGATCTCATTACTTGATGTTGGTCAGTTCCAGTTTTGGATTTCTTCTGGTTCAATCTTAGTAGGTTGTATGTGTCTAGGAATTGGTTTATTTATTCTAGATTTTCCAGTTTATTGGCATATAGTTGCTCACAGTAGCCACAAATAATCCTTTGAATTTCTGCAGTATCAGTTGAAATGTCTGCTTTTTCATCTCTGATTTTATTTATTTGGATCTTTTCTGTTTTTTCTTAGTCTGGTTAAAGGTTTGTCAATTTTGTTTAATGTTTCAAAGAACTGACTTTTTGTTTCACTGATCTTTTGTATTGTTGGTTTCACTTCTATTTTATGTATTTCTGCTCTGATCTTTATTATTTTTTTCTACTAATTTTGAATTTGGTTTGCTCTTGCTTTTCTAGTTCTTTAAGATGCATTGTTAGATTAATTGGAGTTTTTCCTCTTTTTGATGAAAGCACATTATTGCTATAAACTTTCCTCTTAGTACTCCTTTTACTGTATCCCACAGGTTTTGGTATGTTGTGTTTCCATTATTATTTGTTTCAAAAATTTTTCAATGTCCTTCTTAATTTTTTCATTGATTTATTGGTCATTTGGGAGCATATTGTTTTATTTCCATGTGTTTGTATAATTTCCAAAATTCCTCTTGTTATTAACTTCTAGCTTTATTCGATTGTAGCCAGAGAATAGGCTTGATATTATTTCAATTTTTTGAATGTTTTAAGATTTTTTTGAGACCTAACATATGATCTATCCTTGAGAATAACTCATGTGCTGAGGAAAAGCATATGTATTCTGCAGCTCTTGGATAAAATGTTCTGCAAATATTTGTTAGGTCTTTTTGTTCTATAGTGCAGATTAAGTCTGATGTTTCTTTGTTTATTTTTTGTCTGAAAGATATGTCCAATTCTGCAAGTGGGGTGAAAAAATCTCCAGCTATTATTCTGTTGAAGCCTAGCTTTCTCCTTAGCTCTAGTAATATTTGCTTTCTATATCTGAGTGCTCCATTTTGGGTGCATATATATTTTAAATTGTTATGTCATCTTGATAAATTGGTCCCTTTATTATTACATAGTGACCTTCTTTATCTTTTCTTATAATTTCAGACTTGAAATAATATATATAATATATTATTGTAATATATATATTTATCTATAATGTATATTTTAATATATTTTGTCTAATATAAATATAGCTACTCTTGCTATTTTTGTGGTTTCTATTGGTCTGGAATGTGTTTTTCATCCCTTTATTTTTAGTCTTTGTGTGTCTTTTTAGGTGCAAGATGTTTCTTGTAGAAAACAGACAATGTATTTTGTTTTTCATTAATTTAGCCACTCTACGTCTTTTGATCGGAGAGTTTAGTCCATTTACATTCAATGTTATTACTGATAAGTACGGAGTTACTCCTGACATTTTGTTATTTGTTTTCTCATTGTTTTGTGGTATTCTCTTCTTTCCTTTCTGTCTTCTTTTAGTGAAGGTTATTTTCTCTGGTTATATGGTTTAGTTTCTTGCTTTTTATTTTTTGTATATCCATTGTATTTTGGTTTCAGGTTACCATGAGAGTTGCAAATAGTATCTCATAATCCATTATTTTAACCTGATAACTACTTAATATTGTTAGAATAAACAACCAAAGAGAAAACTAATAAAAAAATTGATGCCTTAAAATTGTCCCCTGCTTTATAGCTTTTTGTTGTTTCCATTTATATGTTATTATACTACCCATCTTGAAAAGTTGTTGTAGTTATTATTTTTGATTGGTTCGTCTTTCAGTCTTTCTACTTAGGAAAAGAGTAGTTTATACACCACAGTTACAATGTTAAAATGTTTCTGTGTTATTCTGGAACTTACTGTTACTAGTGAGTTTTGTACCTTCAGGTGATTACTGATTGCTCATTAATGTTCTTTTCTTTCTGATTGAAGTACTGTCTTTAGTACTTCCTGCAGGACAGATTTGGTGTTAATGAAATCCCTCAGCTTTTCTTTGTGTGGGAAACTATTTATTTATCTTTCATGTTTGAAGGATATTTTTGTTGGATATACATTCTAAAGTAATTTTTTTTTCTTACAGTACATTAAATATGCCAGGCTATTTCTCCTGGATGGTAAGATTTCCACTGAAAAGTCTCCTGCCAGACATATTGAAACGCCATTGTCTGTTATTTGTTTCTCTTCTCTTGTTGCTTTTAGGATTCTTTCCTTATGCTTGATTTTGGGAGATTGATTATTAAGTGTCTTGAAGCAATCTTCTTTGGGTTACACCTGCTTGGTCTTCTATAACCTTCTTGTATTTGGATATTGGTATCTTTATCTAGGTTTGGAAAGTTCTCTATTATTATTTCTTTGAATAAACTTTGTAATCCTATCTTTTTATCTACCTTCTCCTTCTCTTTAAGACCAGTAACTCAGATTTGCCCTTTTGAAGTGATTTTCTAGATCCTGTAGGTACGTACCATTGTTTTTTATTCTTCTGTCTTTTGTCTCCTCTGACTGTATTTTCAAATAGCCTGTCTTCAAGCTCACTAATTCTTTCTTCTGCTTGATCAATTCTTCTATTAAAGGACTCTGATGCATTCTTCAGAATGTCAATTGCATTTTTCAGCTCCAAAATTTCTGCTTGAGTCTTTAATTATTTCAATATCTTTTTTTTTCTGATAGAATTCTAAATTCCTTCTGTGTGTTATCTTGAATTTTATGAGTTTCCTTACAACAGGTATTTTGAATTCTCTATTCAAAGGATTACATATTTCTGTTTCTCCAGGATTGGTTCCTAGTAGCTTATTTATTTCATGTGGTGAGGTCATTTTCCTAGGATGGTGTTGTTGCTAGTAGATGTTCTTTGGTGAATGGACATTGACAAGTTAGAGATTTACTGTAGTCTTTGCTGTTTGGGCTTGCTTGTAACTGTTTCTCTTGGGAATGCTTTCCATATATTCCAAAAAGAAAAAAAAAAAAAGAAACTTGGGTGTTGTGATGTAAGCTGCGTCTGCTTTAGGGAGTACCACACAGCTGGTAACACTGGTTCTTGCAGACTTGTAGAGGTTCTGCTTTGACGGCTTAGACAAGGTTCGGGAGTGTTCTCTGGGTTACTAGACAGAGACTCTTGTTCTCTTCCCTCTGCTTTCTTCCAAACAAATGGAGTCTTTTTCTATTCTGAGCCACCTAAAGCTGGGGATGGAGTTACACAAACATCCCTGTGGCCAACACCACTTTGTCTATGTTGAGTCATATCTCAAGCCAGTACAGCAGTGGGTCTTGCTCAAGGTGTCCTGTAACTACTCTCTGGCTACTGCCTATGTTTGCTCAAGGCCATGGGGCTCTGCAGTCAGCAGGTGCCAAAACTGTGAACTGTCCTTCCCTATAGGGTAGCAAGTTCCCATAGGACCCAGGTGGGTCCAAGGTCCAAGGTGCCATTTGGAAGACAGGGACTAGGGTCAAAAATCTTAGAAATCTGCTTGGTGTTCTACTGTACTGTGGCTGAGCTGGCACTCAATCCACAAGACACAGTCCTTCACACTCTTCTCCACCCTTTCCAAAGGCAGAGGAGACTCACCTTGTAGCCACTGCCACCCAGGCCACAGTGAGTACTGTCATACTACTGCTGATGTTTTCTTAAGATCCAAGGGCAGTGAGCTCCCTTCTGGCCCAGGGTACATCTCAAGATGCTTCCCGAGGGCTCTGAAATAAACTTATGGTGAATATTGTCTGGCTTGGAACTCATGCTTCAGGGCAGTGGGCTCCCTTCTGGCCCAGAATAGGTCCAAAGATGCTGTACTAAATTCAAGTCCTAAAATCAGGGACCCCAAGAGCGACTCGGTGCTCAACTCCCCTGTGATCATGCTTGAATTGAAATGGGAAAAGTTCCCTTATCCCACTTGCAGGGCATGAAATAAGGGTGTGATCCACTTCTTCAGTGCCCCGCTACTCAAACCTCTAGGGGAGCATACAGATGGTCAGGCTGTGGGGTCTGACCTCACGGCAGTGTCTAGGGGTGAATATTTACAGCTGAAGCCCTAGTGGGTGTGTGTTATAGGGTGCTCTTTTAGTTTAGCTGTCCATCAGCATCTTGTGTTAGTCCACTCAATTAGAACCCTGTCTTATTGCAAGGACATAGGGCTTTCTCTATCCCATAATTCTTGCCTTGGTGTACCAGAAGAATTGTATCACATGTGGGCTTCGAGAATGACTGCAAGGTTTTATTGAGTGAAAGTAGCTCTCAACAAAAGGTGGATCCAGAAGGGACTTGGTTTTCCCTGGAGTCAGGCCACTTGGCAGCCGGGGCTCTCCTCCGACTGCCCTAGTCAAACTCCACATTGTTCCACCTGTCAGTGGCCTGCCAGTGTGCTGCTGGTGTGTTCCTGTGCCAAGTGTGCTCCTATGCAGATGCATTCCTCTCCACGTCCAGCTGCCTGTGTATTCCTCCACTGATGTGCTCCTCTTGATGTCTAGCCGCCTGTATGTTTGCCTGCTAGGGTCTCAGGGTTTTTATAGGCATAGGATAGGGGCATGGCAGGCCAGGGTGGTCTTGGGAATTGCAACATTTGGGCACCAAGGCAGGAGTACCTGTCTTCACCTAGGTCCATGGGTGCAGGCCCAGAGGAGGGGCCCTTGCCAAGGACTTGCTCTTCTCCTCACAACACCTCCCTGCAGTCCTTCTGTATCAGTACCCAAGGTGCAAAACAAAGCCCCCTTTACTTTGCTTTCTACTTTTCTCAAGCAGAAAAAAGTTTTTCCCCATAGCCATCACAGCTGGAAATGTGCTGAGTCTCACCTGAAGCCAGCAAGTCTCAGAGGCTAACCCAAGGCCCTCAGCTTTAGTATCTGATTATCACCGCTAGTTATTTAGGGCCCAAGGGCTCTTTAGCTAGTAGCTGATGCTAGCACTGGGCCTTTTCAAAATTCAAGGCAATGGTCCAGCGTGTGTCTAGAAATGCCATTCAGGAGTTGGATCTGGACTGTGGGCCTCACAACTCTGATTGGTGCCCTATCCTACTGTGGCTGAGGTGGTATCCAATATGCAAGGCTAGTTCTCCCCAGTCTTCCAGTCTTCCCTCTCCTCTCCTCAAGCAGAAGGAAGGGTTCTCTTTTGGAGCTATCAGCTGTGCCAGCTGGGGCAAGGGCAAGGGTGATGCTAGCACTCTCTTAGCCACCCCAAGTGGTATTTTATTGGGTCATACGCCCCCGAAGTCCACTGTCTCTGGGGCTAGTTTAGCACTAGGACTTTCCCAAGAGTTACAGTACTTATGGACTAGCCTGCCTTTCCGGTTTATTTAGAGCACAAAGCACTTAGCCCATGATAATAAGGTTTCCAGGAACTCAAGTTTAATTCTCTGGGATTAGCGATCCCCTCTGGCTAGGGCTGGTTTAAAGGCTTTCTCCATGGGCAGGCAGAACAGAGTATGGCTTACTTTTCCTTTCTGCTCTAACAGGACAGCAGCACTGAGTCCAATGCCTCACAATTACTGTGCCCTCCCCCAATACAGAGATGCTCTGCACACCATGCTGCCACTGCCGTCAGGGTGGGGGAGTGGCGGTGTCGGCGATTCGAAACTGTTTTTTCTATCTCTTCAGTGCCTCTTTCAGTGATACAGAGTTAAAACCAGGTACTCACATGAATTTTGGTGATGAATGCTCACCTGATTTCTGGTTCTTATGAAGGTGTTTTTCTCTTTGTAGATAGTTGCTAACTTGGTGTGCTTGTGGGGATGGAAGACAATCAGTGGAGCCGTGTATTCCACCCTCTTGCTCCCTCAATCTCTTTGATTACTTCCTTTTTGTTACTTTTTTTTATGTTAGAATATTTTCTTAATGTTTAATGTGTCTTAGATATCTGCTCATATTTATGAGTGAGAAACTTAAGAGTTGTTTAAAGCTTTGGTTGTATAGGTATTGCTTATTGACTAATGGGTAGAACACTATAGAGTAATTTAACAGAGGACCTGTTGTTATTTTCTTTGTGACCTTCAAAGAGTGACTTAACCTTTTCTCTTTTCATTTGTAAAAAGTGGTGGATAATGGAGCTCAGTTCAGAGGCTGATTTGGAAATTACATAGAACAATAAATTTACAATGCCTCAAGTGCCCACCAGAGTCAATGTATGATGCTGTGCTGAACCCCTATTAACCTCAATAAGGCAGGCATCAGATTCAAGAGACCCAGAGCCAGCTAATGAGACATGGGATTTTATTAGGGAATTATATACAGGGAAGAGAGTCCAATAGCAGAGGGCTGGATAGAAGAACTGCCTTACATACAGAAACAGTCCAGTGGCAGCAGGCTGGACAAGATATACACCTTATATACAGTCCATCGGTGGTAGGACTTATGTATCACCCTTGCTACAGTCCAGCAGTAGGTGGCTGTACAAGATAACAGCACAGCCAAGTGGCAGTGGACTGGACAGGAAAATGACAACCACTTACAAACAGCATGCAGTATATGTCGCATTTTCACCTAATACCTTCCCCTTAATGACCTCCACGTGACAGCCTTCATTTAATCCAAAACTCAGGGCCCAAATCCCCTGTATGACCTGTGTTACACAGTATGGGATGAAGGCTCAGATGCTCCTCATGGACAAAGAACAATCTCCAGGTTGGCCACTCCTGATTCCCTAGCTCAGAACACATATTCAGGTGCATATATCATACAGGTCTTTTTTTTTTTTTTTTTTTTTTTGAGTTGGAGTTTCACTCTTGTTACCCAGGCTGGAGTGCAATGGCACCATCTCAGCTCATCACAACCTCCCCCTCCTGGGTTCAAGCAATTCTCCCGCCTCAGCCTCCCGAGTAGCTGGGGCTACAGGCACGCACCACCATGCCCAGCTAGTTTTTGTATTTTTAGTAGAGACGGGGTTTCATCATGTTGACCAGGATGATCTCGATCTCTTGACCTCGTGATCCACCCACCTTGGCCTTCCAAAGTGCTGGGATTATAGGCGTGAGCCACCACGCCCGGCCCATGCGGGGTTATTTTAAGTGTATGCTTACGTTATTGTTTTCAGATATGCTTGCTCTCCAGATGCATTTCTTTTGTCTGTAATATAAACAACTGTTTAGACAGCTTATTGCAGATCAGTCAGAAATTGAGTTTTCTATATTCATTTATTTCTCTCCCAGTTTGTAGGGTTGTCTACTGAACATAGGGTTTAGGATAGAAATTATAGATTTGAATAGATCTGGATTTTTGACTCCTGCCCTACCTGTTCCTTAGTGTGTTACTCTGGGCAAGTTACTTTAGCTCTTTGCTCTTCAGTTGCATCATTTCAAAGATAGACATTATAATACAGAGTATGTTGCAAAGTTTTTTGTGTATAATACATGAGATACTGAATATAAGGTGCTTGGCACATAATAGAGGCTTAATAAATTTGACCAATAATAATAATACTGGAAATTACAACAGTACCCACGTATACTTGATAAGAGTTACTAGTTAATTCATTACAAATGCACATTTTCAGTCCCATTATTCTTTTCATTGATTCTCCAAATCCCTTGATAACAATAAAGATGGCATGTATTCATCAGGTAAACCCCAGATTAAGAATTTTACATAATGTGTTTTAAAGTAGAGTTTGGTAAACCTTTTGTATAAAGGGCCAGATAATAAATGTTTTAGATGTTGCTGTCTCTGTTGCCCTACTCAGCTCTGCTTCTGTAGTGTAAAAATGGCTATAGACAATACGTAAATGAATGGATGTGTCTTTATTCCAACACAATTACTTACAAAACCAGGTGAAAAAGAGGAATTTGGTTCATGAGCTATAATTGGCCAACCCCTACTTTGTACGATGTGGTTCTAGATGAGAATAACAACAGATTTGACATAGTCCTGCTGCTATTGCAAACAATAAGTTGACATTGTTGACATTTTTCTGCAACAGCCATTATTGGCTAGATAGTTCTTTATTAGCTAGATAATTCATTATTGGCTAGATAACTCTTTCCTTTCTAATAGGTTCTAAAGTGTTTTCCTATAAATGGGCATCTTTTTAGAAGCTGTTTACATTAAGACCCATGTGGTGTTAAACTAATAAATTCAGAGCAAGACCATTAGTATACAAAAGTTTGTTTCATTTTCTTCCCTTGATCCTTCTGTCTCTAAGGATGATGTCAAACCCACATAACTCAACAACCACTTTAAATCTATTTACAATTGATGGGAAATGCACAAAAGTGTTTTTCCCCTCAAAATTGTTCTTATAAAAGGGATTCTGATTTTAAGGGACTCTGTAAAAGATTATGAATCATTATGAAAAGATGACTAACCCAGGAAAAAAGCAAATCTCTGTAATAGTGCAATTTGGTAAAACATTTTTTTAAAAGTAAAATCCACATATATAAAACTTAAGTTTCTGGCATGTTTGTAAGGAAAATAATTTATATCACATTAGTGAAATATTTTACCCATTTAAGATATATTTTGACTTAACATCTTTTAAGAAATAATTATGTGTTAATTTGGCATCCTTATGAGGAAAAGGGTGTGTTACTCCTATTAACCATAGGCCTAGAACATAGTCTTCTCTCTCTGACTACTTCTTATACTAGTAATAGTTTACATGTTGTTAGGCTATATTTTTATAAAATAAAAATATGAGAAAATAAAAAATATTTTTTAAAATAAACCAATAAATATTTGTCAGTAAGTCTTAGAGTGTCAAACACCATACAAGATTCATTCATGTACATGCCATGGCTGTAGTGAACATGTAATAATGGTAACTGTAGGACTTTATAGGAGAAAGAATATGGGGATTGAAATATTTGAGTAGACTTCATGGAGAAGATGAGACTTGAAAGTAACAGTTCCAATGAATACAGAAGGAAGGACATTGTAGGAAGGAACATCATGACCAAATATTTAAGTATGTCATGGCAGATTTGCTGAAAAGACTAGAATGACTGGCGCATTTGGGGCATGTAGGAACAAGTGGCAGATACCCAGATAATTGTTCTGTTCTAAAGAACAGAAGATAATAAAGAGAAGACACATTTCTTTCTGACTTCAAGAAGCTTAGACTCTAGGTAGAGAGACAAATTGCATACTCTGGAACCATTTGTAACAAAGCACAGAATCTAAGAGTCAACTGAGTGTTACAGATTATACCTTTATCTGTTAAATGATTACAGAGGAGGAATAGCTCATTCACTGCAAAATGGATAAGGCTTTAAGGAGGAGGCATAATAAGATCATTAGTTTGAATAATAATTAGAATTTGATTATTTAAGGAGACTGTAAAAGGTCATAGAGGTAATTATGTAGGGGAAAGTCACCAAAGCCTAAGTGTGCCAGGCAAATTTATAAGACAGTGAATAGGCCTGACTGCTGAAGTAGAAACTGCATTTTAAAAACTAAAAATAGTTTATTTATTTATTGTGCATTTATTATGAGCCAGGAATCTATTTTATATAGATTCACTTAATCTGGTCTTTCATCTCAGGAATTGGAGTGTATTACTCCCTTCACAGATAAAAACACTGACACTTTAAGGAATGAAGAAATGTGGATGTAAACATGTACAAACTGATAACCATTGAAGGTTATAAAAAGGGGAGTAATAATTTATCTAGGATGAGTTATCTGTCACCAGTTTCTCAGAATGTTATACAAGGTAGCATTGTAGAATTCAAAAGACCAGACTCAAACAGGTTAGGGCATAAACAAGTGCTACGTGTCATATGCAGAACACAGTCAAGACTATTGACAAGGATAGTAAAGAGGTGTGGTTACTGGTAGAACGGAAGATGAAAAAATGACAGAATTAAGGGGTTTCAATTGATAATAGCATATTCAAGTAAATTATATTTTCAATATAATTTTGAAATGAGGTATTATTTGAAATATAAATGGGAAAATTGTAATGAAATATCTAGTTTAAGCATTGAGATGAGATGAAAGCAACATGAGTATTGAGTTTTGGAAAAGGCTTACGAGTTAAGCAAGAGGTATTAAATGGTAAGAGAGGAAGGAGGTGGTTGGATTGGTGAGAGAAGCACTAATCTTAATGCCACAGAAAAATAGTATTTCCAGAAGGAATGTCAATAATAATCAGAGTTAAACTGAATTCAGTGAAAAACACAAGCAGGTATCAACAACACACACACACACACACACACACATACACACATGCATATAACCACTAGACAACTTAGCATAGGTGTTAACAAAATGGTAAAGATGAAATTCAAAAAATAGAAGTTGCAATGAAACTTTTGCAAAATTCTAATGATAAATTTGAGAATGTTTGAGAATAAAAAAACAAGTTAAAATATAACATTGAAGAATATCAAGGTCAAGAACATATCTTCTTCCTACCTCCAACTTAGTTTAATTATAGGGGCCCCCAACTTGTTTATGTGCAAGGGGAAATCAGTCAGTTGATGTAAAATAGAATATTAATAGTAATAATAACAATAGGGAATATGATACAAATAAACTGCGGCAGGATCCACCTTTCTATGTGTGGAATAAAGAGCATCATTTAAAACTGGCTTTCTAATTTATAAGCTGTGAGATATTGAATAACCCCCTGATTTATTTTGTCTTAATTCCCTAATCTATAAGATGAAAATAATATGCACTCATTCATTTGTACAAGATATATTAATTAGGCAATCATAATGTTTCAGACACTGTGCTAAGGTTCAAACACTGTAGTAAGGATATAGGCTTCAGGAGATTAATAGTTTAGGGAATGAGATGATAAGTAAATAAACATGAGATGATGAGTAAATAGTTCAGGGAATGAGATGATGAGTAATTAGATTACAGGGTTAAGAGCAACAATATATATTTGAACAAGGCACTGTGAGAACACAAAGGCAAGATATTTAAATTTAACCAGTGTAATTAAATGAAGAAAAAATTGAGAGATTAGTTAAGTGATCAGATTAGGGGACCACTCAAGTCAGAATGTAAGTTTACAAAGACACAAAGGTTTGACATAACATGATCCATTTTTTAAAAATACGAATGTGTACTTTGGATGATTACACTGAAAATCACATGTTAGAGATGTGGTGAGAATTTAGAAAAGTGTGATAGGTAGTTTCTAAGAGGCCCTAAATAATCCTACCTCCTAGGATTCACACATTCATATAATATTCTCTCCATGACTATAGCCTGATTTAATAACTTGCTTCTAACTTATACAATACAGCAAAAGTGATGAGATGCCATTTTCATTATTCAGTTACAGGGAATTTTAACTTCCATCTTGCTAGCAGAGTATCTTTCTAGGTTTCATGAAGCAAGTAGCCATGTTGGAGAGGTCTGCATGGCAAAAAAATTGAGGGTGGCCTCTGGGCAACCACAAGCGAAGAACTGAGACTTTTAGTCCTACAATGCACATTGAACTGAATCTTGCCTAAAATGAATGCTCTTGGAAGAATATGTTACCCCAGTTGAACTTTGATTGCAGCCTTGTGAGAGATCCTGAAGCACAGTATTCAGCTAAACATTGCCAAAATCCTAATAGAAAGTTTTACAATTTCTATTTTACATATTGTGTATTTTTAGATGTTCTTTTTTTAGTAAAACATGCATAACATAAAATTTACCATCTTAACCATTTTAAGTATGCAGATCAGTGATATTAAATATATTCATAATGCTGTGCAACCATCGGCATCATCCATTTCTGTAACACTTTCATCTTGTAAAACTGATACTCTGTACCCATTAAACAATGATTCTACATTCTATCCCCTCCACCCAACCCTAGACAACCATTATTCTACTTTCTGTTTTTACAATTTTTACTTTTCTAAATACCTCATATAAGTGGAATCATACAGGTTTTGTTTTTTTTCTCTCTGTGACTGGTTTATTTTACTTAGCATAATATCCTCAAGGTTCATCCATGTTGTGGCATATGTTTGAATTTTCTTGCACTTCAAGGTTGAGCAGTATATACTACATTTTGATTATCAATGTATCTATTGATAGTGACTTGGGTGGCTTCCATGTTTTAGCTATTGTAAAACTTGCTACTATAGACATGGGTATACAGATATCACTTTCCAGAAGTGAAATTGCTGCATCATATGATAATTCTATTTTTAATTTCTGGAGGAATCACCATATTGTTTTCCAAGCAGTGGTACAATTTTACATTTTCTTTCTTTCTTTCTTTCTTTTCTCAGAAGGATTTTATTGCATTTTAGGTTCTGGGGTACATGTGAAGAACATGCAGGAAGTGCTTCTGACCTCTCCTCATTCTTGCCAACATTAGTTGTTTTCTTTCTTTTGTTTTTTTTTTTGGTAGACATTCTGATGAGGCTATTATCATTAGTCTCATTATCATAATGTGAGGTGCTATCTTATTGTAGTTTTGATTTGCATTTTTCTAATGATTAGTAATGCTACATATCCTTTCATGTGCTTATTAGCCATTTGTATATCTTTTATGAAGAAATTACTACATAGTCTTTTGCCTGTTTTTGAATTAGGTTGTTTGTTCTTTTTGTTGTCATTGAGTTTTAGGAGTTCTCTATCTGCTCTGGTTATCTATCCTTTATTACATAATAGTTAGCAAATATTTTCTCCTATTCTGTGGATTACCTTTTCATTCCGTCAATAGTGTCTTTATTGTATAATTTTTTAAATGTTCATGAAATTCAATTTATTTATTTTTTTCTTTTGTTGCCAGTGTCTTTGGTATCATATCCAAGAAATCACTGCCATGTACAATCTCATGAAGGTTTTACTGTATGTTTTAGATATTACATTTAGGCCTTTGATGCATTTTGAGCTAATTTTTATATATGATTTTACGTAAGGGTCCAGTTTGATTATTTTTCATGTGAATATCTAGTTTCTCTAGCACCATTTGTTGACAGGACTGTCTTTTTCCCATTGAATGGTTTTGGAACCCTTGTCAAAAATTATCTGAAGAAAACTGAACACAGCCTAAGGGACCTGTGGAATAACATCTAACAGACCTAATGGAACAATTTATGTATTGTAATTCCAGAGGGAGAAGGGAGAAGGGGACAGAAAGAATATTTGAAGAAATAATGACTGAAAACTCCCCAAATTTGATAGAAGACATTGATATAATCATCCAATAAGCTTAACAACCACCAAGTAAGATGAACTCAAAAAAGAAAACACACACAAAGACATATAATAATAAATTATTTGAAAATCGAAAGCAAAGAGAGAATCTTAAAAAGAAAGAGAGAAGCAACTCATCACATACAAGGGATTCTTAATGGAATTTTCTACATATTTCTCATCAGAAACTTTAAAGGTCAGGAAGTCAGTGGGTTAATTTATTCAAAGTGCAAAAATAAAAAGAAAGTACCAACCAAAACCTTATATATAATAAGATTGTCCTTCAAAGGTGGGGGAGAAATTAAAGTATTTGCAGGTAAACAAAAGCTAAGAGAGTTTGTTACCACTAGACCTGTCCCATAAGAAATGCTTAAGGGAGCCCAGCAATTTGAAGGAAAGGACACTAGACAGTAACTACAAGTCATATAAAGAAATAATGATCTCAATAAAAGTAAATCCATGAACAATTATAAAAGCAAGTAGTATTGTATTAATGGTTTATAACTTCACTTTTCATTTTCTATGTGATTTTCAAATGAACTAACCTGGCGCCATCTTGAAATAAGCCTGACAAACTCCAGCTTAGCTTCTCCCTCCCTGCCCTGGCCCCTTCAGGTGCATTACTGGGTCATGCTGTACTCAGAGCCTTGAACTGTTGAAGTTTGGGTCATGCCGTTCTCAGTACCTGTAACTGTTGTAACCACACCCTGCTTGGCAAGTCTACCTGCTATTGTGAAAATATCCCCCTTGATGATTATACGGAAATACTCTTAGTAACCAGCAACTATGGGAACCTCCTGCCCCCTGGTTACCAGCTTCCTCCTACTAACTTGCTTGTTCTGCTTCTGTAAAATTCTGCTTCAGCTAGACACCCCCTCCCCTCTCTTCTAGGTTAGGTATAAAAGGAAATCATGTCCCCCCTCTTTGGGGCCTAGAGATTTTCAGCACAAGCTGACTCTTGGTCTCTGGCAATAAAGAACTCTCAATTGGAACTCAGAGTGTGGCGCTTTCCTTCTAACTAACTTGGATATAACAATTTAAAAGATTAAAACATTTCAAAAAAAATAATTATTTATCTAAAAGCTGTTACTATTGTAACTGGTTCATAAATCCACATTTTATTTTTTATATAAGTGGCTAATGCATTGCAAATAAATGTTAGTTTGAGGCATACAACATATAAAGATATAATTTTGTAATCTTCACCAGCAAAAGGGTCAGGACAGAGCTTTGAAACTAGCAGAGTTTTGTATTTTTTGAAGTTAAGCTGCTATAAATTCAAGTTACAGTGTTATATCTCTAGGATGTTAAATGTAATCTTCATGGTAACCACAAAGAAACTAGCTATAAAATATTTACAAAAGTAAATGAGAAAGGAATTTAAATGTTTCATTACAAAAAAAAAAAAAAGAACTAAACACAAAATAAGCCAGTAATGTGGGGACAAAAAAGCTGTAAGTCAAATAGGAAACAAATAGCAAAATGGCAAAAGTAAGTCCTTTTTTGCCCAAGGTTGGTTGGTTGTTTTTTCCCGATCACATGTTTACCCTACACACAGCACAATCCAAGAGCAATTATCAACTTCTACATCCTATGGTAGGAAGAATTCTACCTCTTACTTTCTCTGTTCCCTTACTCTGCTTTCAGGAATAACTTGCCCATAAACTATTTGCACGTATATCCTTGTCTCAGGAGCTCAGATTTGGACCTTTTACAACCTCATATTGAAAGTAATTAAAAGATGATTGAGAAAAAGCCAGCAAAACTATAGAAATTAGAGTAATCAGAGTGAAAAATGATGAGAACCTGAAATAATACAGGAGCAGAAGAAATACAAGGAGGGAATTAATTTAAAGTTATCAAGGAGGTAAGGATCAGAGAGAAATTGTGAAATATTGGAGTGAAATACTAACAAGGAGGAATCAAGGATAATTCTAGTTCTGTGGCTTAGGCAATTAGTTGGATGAGTAATGGGGGAACTATAACAGGAGCAGGTGTGTGTATGTATATGTGTGCTTATTACGTGGAGACCACATAATGAATATTATTCAGATACCTATGGACATTTCACAAGGCAATCTTAAGTAGACTATTGACCAGCTAGTCTGATAATGGAAAATTTTCAGAAATATATATTAGGGAGCTGATGTCTATGGGACCACCTTTGACCAATAGGAGATGGAGGTTGATAGAGAAGTACTTTTAAATTTTCTCCCCTTGATGGACAGGTTTTGTGTTTCTCAAAGCTTCTGAGAAGATTACACATGAACAAGAAACAGTTGTTTGTTGGGGTGAGCAATTTAAAATTGTATCTTTGAACTTGTTTTCCCTTATTCTCTGTTTCATCCTTCTGTTTCTCATACCCTCTCTCTCTCTGGGTACAATCCCAAGAAACTATCTGCACAAAATCCTTTATTTCAAGCTCTGCTTTTGGGAGAATCCAGGTTAAGACAATAAGTTAATTCAGAAATGGAATTGGAAGTATAGATGGGATAATTAGCTTGGAGCAGGAGCAGAGGAGACATCTTCCAATACATAGGTGAAAATGATGGGTATAGCCATAGGTGATTTTGTAAGTGTATTAATTTGTTTTCACACTGCTAATAAAGACATATCCGAGATTGGGCAATTTACAAAAGAAGAGGTTTAATGAACTTATGGTTCCACATGGCTGGGGAGGCCTCACAATCCTGGTGGAAGGCAAGGGGGAGCAAGTCACATCTTACGTGGATGACAGCAGGCAAAAAGAGAAAGCTTGTGCAGGAAAACTCCCATTTTTAAAACCATCAGTTCATTATCATGTGAACAGAATGGGAAGGACTGACTCCCATGATTTAATTACCTCCTACTGGGTTCCTCCCATGACACGTGGGAATTGTAGATGAGATTTCTGTGGGGACATAGCCAAACCATATCAGTAAGGGATAAAATACTTTTTGTTTCTGCCTAAACATTTTTGGTAAAATAGAATGCAATTTCACTTGCTGAGGTTAAGGGAGGATGTGGCTGTGTAAAGATTTCCTGAGAAACGTGAAATTCTGGAACAGCTGCTGAAGGGAATGGAGTAGATACAATCTAAAGATGTGTAGAGTGTTTCCCAGGAAGCTTTTAAGACTTAGCTATGATTTGTTTATTATTATTTTTGGTAGCATCAATCCTTAATAGGTGCTTTTCTCCACAAGAAACTTTAATCACTAGAAAGTAGTCGTCTCTGTGAATTACAAAGTTGGTATGGTGGGTAGAAAATGGAGAATAGGGTTATGAAGCTTGATGAGCTTGGTCTTGGGCCAAAGCTGCATGAGGAAGGACATGAACACAGAACACTGATAGATTTGTAACAGATGATAGAGCTCTGACGTGGCTGTTGATAGAATGACTAAGAAAGAGAAGAGGCTGTATAGAAATAAGTATATCTCTGTGAAAAATTTCAGGAGTGTAGCAGATTTGAGTTCTGTTAAGTTCCAGGGTATGGCTGTGGAAGTGAATTTGGGAAAAGTCATTGGACATAAAGATAGGCTGCTGAATAAGCCCTGATCATAGACTTTGACATCACTCCAAAACACTTGTGAATCTAGAGATGGAAGAGATGACTCTAGGCCATATGTAGACAATAAATCCCTGTGGTTGGCAGATAATAGTGCAAAAAGAAAAAAAAAAAAGGAGGAAACAGTAGTGATTCTACCAGACAAGAACCCCAAAGTGGGGTTGGAAATGGTAATGAGCAGCAAGAATAAAACTGAATTTCCTCTTTATGGGTTTCTGGTATGCAAAGAGCTAGGATGATAGGAATGGTACAGTTAAGCCTGATTTTGAACATAGGGGGCTGGTATTATTTCTAACTTTAGGATTGTCATGAGGACTCAGTATATGTGAAAACATTTCAACGGGAGTGAATTACTACTCTTACATAAGTTAATAAAATACAGAGAGGAAGCAATTGAGAAAACAAGGTCAAAAAGGACATTAGATGACATCAAGGAATATAAATAGAAGTTGAGAGCAGCATTGCAAAGAAGGATGACTATTTTCTCTGGGATTGGAGGGTAATTTGAGAATGTAGGAGTAGAAATGGAGACATTGCTATCCTCATCCATTCTAGAGAACATTTCAGGTTCATTATGTGGAACTGGAACATACCTGTCAAACTGACTGGGTTATAAAATCATTAATTCAGGAGACTAGCTTAGATGTTAAAGCCATTTTGCTTTTTAATTTATCTTTAATACCATATTTCTACTTTTAGAGGTAATGAAATAGTTTTGTTGTGTAGCAGTCCAGACATTTAGGAAACATTTAAGCATACTTTCTAGTTATCCATCATTATCCAAGTCCTGAGTGAGTTTTGTAGCCAATGATCATTAAATGCCAGTAGGACGTTAACAATAAGACGGAAACCGGTGCCTATGGCGAATGCTGCAAGGCAGGACAGAACTGATTATTTCCAGAACTGTCATCTTGATTCATTGCAGCCTCCTCTCCACCTTGTTTGCAACTGTAAAAATACAAATAAATGAAGAAAGTTAAATTCTGGAAAGAACATTAAATGATTCAGAACAACTATGTCTCTGTATTTCTTGATATTCCAAATAAAGGTAAAAACATATTTAATGTTTTGAAATGATTTTAAACTTAAAATATTGTCTACTTTATACATTATTAATGTCATTTAAAATATGAATTATAGGATTGGGCAAACACATTTTCTTCAGAGACTTTCTTTCAAAAATTTGAATTTTAAGTGATGTCTTGCTTTATTCTTTTCAACAGAGTGAAGGGGAAATCTGCTAAAGAGAACATAAAACCCATTTGTCATTAGTGTAAATGCCCTGTTTTGATATAGACTGAAAAAGGTGCAGCATGCATAAATTCAACTTTGCAGAGAAGAATTCAAGCTTAAATCTAACAGTGACTCAGTACAGCTCATTACATGCAATGTAACTAGTGGGGACCACTGGTGAAGTCCAGGAACAAGTGAAGCCTGAGATTACATGATGTGTAACATAGGACAAATTACCTAATTTGTTTGTGCTGGAGTTTCCTCATCTATAAAATACAACACTGTAAAACTCACAGAACTGTTATAAGAATAAGGATAAACTGAGAGAAAAAACATGAGAAGTCACCAAAAACAGTACCTGCCACATGTAAGTATTAACTTTAATGTTCACTAGGCTCTTATGAATGGTGAGATATATTTGAAACTATTTTTACTTTACTTAATTAAATAATATTCGTTTGATGCTTACAGTCAGAGAAAAACATATATCAAAAGTTGTAAAAAGCAAAATTATACAGTTATTTAAATATTAACACTTGTTTAATTAGATTTCTCAAACATGTAATTAAAATCATAAGTGTATTATATCACATTTAAGACTTTCAGAAACTTAAAAAACAGGCAAAACATTTGAAAGTATCTCAAAATTTTTAAAGATTTATACTTAACCCAGCTACAAAATTATCAATACAGTGGATATAAACTGGGTTTCATTATATTTTTATTACTATTCTCATTCTTGATAACATGTTCACTCTTAAATTCTTCTTGGGCTTTCTTGGGGTTACAATAACTTAATCAGTCATATGGTTTATTTCCTAATGATATAGCCATCTTCTAAGCCAAAAATAAAAGATTATTGTCTCATTGCAGCTGAAGTTGCAAGTTCTGGATAATCAATTGATTCTTTGTTGGCATATGGAGTTAGTTGTATTTTCCAAACCTTGGCAGAAATGCTCCAGGCTGGGCATCTTTTAATTTCTCAACTTTGCTTGCTACATCCACAGAACTCTCTGAGCCCAAACATTTTGACCGAGCTTTAGCTTTGTAGATCCTGTTCTCTTTCCCAAAACTGTTTATACAAATTGTACTTTGCCAGTATTACATTCCCGCTGTTCGCTCCTCTTATATTAACCCAGAGTGTTAATATAACAGAAAATTAATGTTTGACCTATTAATATGTCATTAATTATTTAGCCCAGAGATAAAGGATTGAGTCTGGATAATTACTTCCTCTTGAGAATATTTTTAAGACATAATTTTGGAACACATTTCTAACTCCTTTTTGTTTGATCTTTGTGTGTACAATGACGTATTCTTCATACAGTTCCTACATGTCTCAGGAGTATTTAGCATAAGGTTTCCTGTTATTCTTTATTTATTCAATTTGTAGAGAAAGGTTTCTACTTGATAAGTGAAAATGTACTTAATTGTATGAACAGAATACTCAAATACTCCCATACCAATTAAAGTCAATGAATATAATTATATATTATTTGAGCTGCCATTCTTTTGCATTATAAATAATTGTTTAAATGCTTTACATTTATTTTCCTGTTTTAGACTTGTGGGTTTTCATAGATTCAACTTGTTTTATTTGATTTTTTTTTTCATTGTGGCTGCACATTTCGTAGTTTGTTATAGCTCCTTTACCATTTTCAGCAATATCCTATAAAACCCATGAAATAATTCTTGCTTTTTCTCAAGCTAGTTTAGCCTGCCTTGAATGTTCATTGCTATGAGACACAAAATCAGCTTCTTTCCTTGTTCTCCTTCTTTCAGAGGTGTTACGGTACCGATAAGATGGTCTTAGTCACATTGTCGTTAGTCAAAATGATGCTGTGTCAGGGTAGGATAGTGAGAGGGGTGCAAAAGAGATTTTTTTTTTCTAAAATCATTAATGCACAATGTTTCTAAGTTAGTAGTAATCTGCCCCTATATCTCTCATTGTTCCAATATGTCTTTTATTTGCATTTCTTAACAAAATATCTATTTATTTGATTAACTCCTCAACAAGCTTTAATTACATTTTCCTCTTTTTTTTAATACTCTTTTGAGGCCTCATTGACAATTATTCTTGGTTATTGTATTTGCTGCTGAAATTCCATCTAATTTTGGGTTCCATTTTGTATTACTTTTGTTAGAGAATCAAGGTATTTCAATGAGGTGTTATAAAATATGAAATTATATTGTTAATTTTAGTAGATTTATCAAACATGTAATTAAAATCTTAAGTATATCATATTTGCTGTGATATATAAATGTATTCATTACCGTGTATATGAATGTATTCTTTTATAAGTGCCTTCCCCAAAGGGATTGAAATTTCTTTTATACTATGCATGCATTTTATAGATCAAAGAACTTTTATTATCAAAAGACTTTTATTATTGAATAACCCCCATATATTTTGTTAAACTGAATTTCATATAGCATTAGCTGAATATTCTACATCTGTGAGTGAATGAATAAAACGTGTACCTGCTCTACACTGTAATTTAGCAGAAATTTGGAACAATTTGGGATTGAAATTGTGTAATTGGTTTGGCTTCAGCACAAACACATTTTAGACATGAAAGAACAGAGCTCACCAAGAGTAATAACTAGCTCACGATGGGCCTATCAGTTGGACAGACGGTGATAATTCTGGTTAAGTGTCCTCTTCTGGACTGCTTGGAAGCACAGCAGGTATAATATTCAAAACTAGAGTGAAACAAAAAATCTCAAAACTTTGTGGATGTTGAAAATAATGGAATAAGGCTCTACAAGAATGTCGAGTCTAATATATAGATAATTTTTAAATATTATTCTGAATGACAAGTGATTGTTTTGAAATCATGATTGGAAATTTGACTTGATTTGATTTGAAATCATGATTTGGAAATTCAACATGAGAGGTTACATTTGCAAATATAACTTCCTAGCATTTTGTTTATAATCATTTTATTTTGAGTTTAAATGTCTTTTTGAATCTGAAAACCTAAAATGAGAAGTTCCTGACATTTGTCCTTATTTTATTTACTGAGAAACATTTAATTGGGAATTTTATTTTGCTTTGAAATACGGTGTTTTATTAGGCCCTGTATCTGAGAGGATGACTTCCTGTTCTTTCTTTCCTTCCTCTCACTTCCTCCCCCTCATTCCTTAAAATAGGAAGACCTATCACTGGAGAGAATGAAATACCTCTCTTCTACCTTCATTTGTGATCTAGAGAATTGTTGCTAGTGCTGCTAATAAATCAGTGATTGTAAAGAAAATGTCTACAATTGAAGAAACTAGCAGCTCTGCACATAGTCCAGTCATAACAGTAGCAAGAATGCAGAAGTCTCTTTAGTCAAACTATAAGTTGTATAATTGATGCTAACTGTTTGAGTTTGCTTTGCCAACGTTTTGGTAATTTTTCTGATAGAGCTACTTGTAGTAATATATATTCTACCCTATTTTTTTCCATCACACAGCTATTCAATAAAAGCGAACAAACTACAAGAATGAGTGATTTGTCTTGAAATGAATTCATCTACATCATATAAAGAGCCATGCTTTTTCTCAGTAACACAAAGCACATAGTTCTCCTTTTGGTTTGGGTCTTTTAAAGAAACAATGCTTTCTTTTTTCTTTGAGCAGGCAGTGTGCTGAGACTAAGTGGGTTTTCTCACCTCTCCTGCACGGCCTCTCTTGCAGCATGGCAATCGGTCACTTTGCAGTTATTTGTGAAAGGAAATCTGTGCTTTTCCCTACAGATTCAGAGAAGAGACTGTATGCTTTTTTAGACTATTTGAGCCACTATGCATTTTCCATGACTTTCTGAGATGTCCTAGATAAAGAGGGAGAAAAAAGAACTCATTTTTATTGTAATTAATTTTCTGGTAGCTGGGGTGAGAAAATTGGTCCTAATTAACACATTCAGCCGAGTAGGGAGCAAGCCATGGTTTTCAAACGTTACTGTGCATCAGAATCACCTGGAGGGCTGTTAAAATACAGCCAGCTGGGCCCTCCTCAGAATTGCTGATTCAGTGGTTCTAAGGTGAAGCTCAAGAATTTGCATTTGTAACAAGTACCAAGTGATTTTGATTGTGGTAATCTGGAGACCCACTTTAGGAACCACTGCATTAAAAAATACATACTCTGTGAATCCACTAGATGTTAGGTTGTGGGTCCTCACAGAGCAGTAACTTTCATCACTCCTCCTCTCACCTCATACACTGCATTGAACACGACAAATTCTCAGCAAATCAATAGTTAATAAACATTTAACTCAGGTGTTATATAGATGGCCCCTAAATTCCTATCAAATTCCAATTTCCCCCATTTTGCCTCTTGTATTAACCAGTTTTATTTCCTTCATAGAATTTACCAATATATAAAATTATTCTCACTATTTGCTTATCTTTTATTATTTGTCCCCCGTTCACACACTTATACTAGCATTTGAAATATGTATCTATATTGTGTAATATTATACTCCAGTGCCAAATAGTAGGTATTAAACAAATGCCTGGGAAATAAGTGAATGAATGAATGAACCGTGAAATCTCTTTAACAGTCCATTCATTCAGTTATTCATGGATATTTATTTATGAAATACATTTATTTCAAAAACGTCAATTTGGAGTGGTTGCATTTTACGTTGCTTTGACTTACAGAAAAATCAAGTCGGCCTTAAGCAAAATTGAAAAGTATTTAATAGCAAATAGCTCATGTTTAAAAGAACACAAAGAAAAATGTCTCTGGGGGATGTGGTTATGGTAAATATGAAAATATTTATTATTTTCATTCCCTATCCCTTTTCTTACTTTATAGAAACTTTCTGTGGCTTAATATCCTTCTCTCACTTCTAATCACCTTCCTCGCTATTCCCCCACCTCAGCCCTTATTAATTCCATTCTTTGTTTCTTCATTCTCACTGGGATATAAAGCAGCTGACTGCAGATTGCTCAGATTTCAAAATCAAGGTTTATTCATTCTTAATATAAAGTTAACACATGTTCATAAAGGAAACAATTGTAACAAAATAGTTTAAAAGAAAGAAAAAAGTCACTTTATACAACCATAGTTGACTACTGTTAACACTTTGATACCTTTTCTATCAAGTCTCTTGTGATGTATTTTCTACCTAATAATGATAAAATAGTATCAATAAAATTATACCACTTATAAGCCCTTTCAACTGAACATAAATGCAGTGATAATCACAGAGTATAAAAACTCAAAAATTTGTAAAGGAGAAGAACACAAATAATCTTGTCATTCAGTAGTTACACTAACAATGTATGAAATACATTTTTTTCACTTACAGAAAAGTCAAAGGCTTTTTGATGACATTTAGACTCTATCACAGAGTAATTTATAAGTCTTCCTGGGTTGAAATGAAAATACCTTTGTGTTTGAAGTCATTCAAAAATAATGAAAATTATCACTTAAATTTTTAGGTAGTGAAAATTGCCATTACAGAACTCTGTCAATTTCTTCTTAAAGTAGAGAAAGAAGAAAGAGAGAAACAGTGATTTAATTCCCCTCCCTAGTGTTGCAATGGCAAAAATAGTTCAAGTTTGGAACTATATACAACCAATTATTGTTTTAATTCATTGTCGTGGTTGGCAATATATTGCATTTGAACATAAAGTTTGTATAATGAGAAATTCCTGGTTGCAAAAGAAGTTGCAGAAAAAGAAAAAATACTGAGAAAATTACTTTGGTTCATATTTTGGGAAGCCATAAAATGTGCCTAACAACATGTAGTTCAACAGGGCTTCTGAAATTAAAAAATGGAAAACATAAAAGTCTTTTATTTTTAGGTTCTGATTTTTTATTCATTCATTTTATTATTTTCTTTTTCATTTAAAGAGAAATCGTGGTAACCTTCCTGAGCCATTATATAATCGAGAGTTTCTTTCAGTAGCCTTGATGCATTAAAGAAAATTAAGCTCATTATAAATGCCTTAGAACACCACCATCTCGTTTCATAGTCTATAGTGTTCCACAGTTGTTGGGCTCCTGTTGCAATTGAAAAGACCTAGAAAAGCCTGTCTTTATTCTTTGCTGATCTTTCTCTTTTCTTTCTCTTTCTTCCTTTCTTTCTTCTTTCTTTCTTTTTTTCTTTCTTCTTTCTTCCTTTCTTCTTTCTTTCTTTCTTTCTTCTTTCTTTCTCCTTTCTTTTTCTTTCATTTCTTTCTTCTTTCTTGCTTTTCTTTCTTTCTTTTCTTCTTTCTTCTCTTTCTTTCTCCTTTCTCTCTTTCTCTTTCTTTCTTGAGCACTTTAAGTCTGAATACTCAAATTATTTTTCAACTCTGGAGAGTTTTCTTAACCGTATATTTACTTATGGTTTGTATTCTACTTTCTCTGGTCTCTTTGAGTAGCAATCACTAAATACCAGGCACTGTTTTAGCTGTCAGAGATTAAGAGATGCCACAGTGAGTGAGATAGAAAGGTCCTCGTTTTCATGGATCTCAAATTTTAGCAGGGAGAGATGAATAATAAACAAGTAAAAAAAAAAGATAAGTTGATAGAAAGTGCTGGTGACAGAAGAGAGAGACCTGGTCAATTTTAAATAGAGTGATAAGAAAGAACTTCTCTGAAGAGATAACATTTGATTGGAGGCCTGGGGACTGTTCAGATAAATGAGAAATAGAATGTTGAGAGCATAGCGAATGTGGCAAAAAGCGGTAGGAGCTGAAGTCAAAAAGGTAGGATTGAAAGGTTTTCCAAAGTGAAAAGATATGATTTGGCCTATATTTTTGAAATATTTTCCCTTGTTATTATTTCACAAATAATTATAAGAAGTAAGAGTAGAAGAAGGAAATCCAGTTAAAGATTTCATATAGCACTTCAGGTGAGAGCCAACAGTTGCTTGAACCAGTGTGGTGATAGGCAGAGAGAGGGCAGTGGATGGATTTGGGACATATTTTGGAGGTAGAATTGACAATATTTGCTGATAGAGTGATTATGATGGTGGAGGAAAGGACTTTTAAAAAATGATTCTCGGTTGTTTGTAGAAAGGCATGGGTAATAGACACTAGCAGAGGTAAAAGTTTGGGTAAGTGGAGAAACAAGAGTTCTGGAATCTAGGCAAGAGATGGAACAGTGTGATGAGAGAAGATGAAAGTATGACTAATACTGAAAATGTAGTTGGGTTAATGGATTAAAACCCTCAGAGCCCTTAAGGGAATGATGGCATGGGGATTCTAGGTCAGGTGAACTAGAAGAATTAGAGGTGATCATTAGAAGAAAGGATACTTGTTACTGTGAGTTTGAAGGTGGGCCACTTGTTGCTGAAACAAAATCAAGGATATAACCATCTGCTTATAAAAGAAATGATCACTGGAGTTTGGAAGGTCAAAGAACTGAGAGGCCAGAGGAATTATCCAAATGAGCGTTGGTGCCATCAGGAATGGTTGTGAAAGTACAGGTAAAGAGGAAGTTACTGTGCCTTTTGCAAAAAATATATGGACGACATATAAGTGAGGGTAGAAAATGGCAGAGTCTCAGAGCCTGCCTTTCCAGGAGGCTGAGATTTGTTGAGGGGGACAAAAAGACCAAAAATGGTTTGAAAATAGCAAAGAGAAACAAAGAGAACCTTGACCCATCTTTACAAACTGGTTCACATGGTGAATAAAAAAAAAAGCAGCTTTGACATAAGAAAGTTGTAAAGAAAGTGTCACTCTTGCAAAACAACAACAACTACAAAAAATAGAAACATAGACCAATGGAACAGAACAGAGAACTCAGAAATAAGACCATGTGCCTACAACTATCTATTCTTTGACAAACCTGACAAGAATAAGCAAAGGGGAAAGTTCAACATCACTGATCATTTGAGAAATGCAAATCAAAACCACAAGGAAATACATCTCAGCCCAGTCAGATTGGCTATTATAAAGAAGTAAAAAAAAAAAAATAATAACAGTTACTGATAAAGTTGGGAAGAAAAAGGAATAGTTTATGATATGATTTAGCTGTGTCCTTACCCAAATCTCAATTTGAATTGTATCTCCCAGAATTCCCATGCATTGTGGGAGGGGCCGGGGAGGTAATTAAATCACGGGGGCTGGTCTTTTCTGTGCTATTCTCATGATAGTGAATAAGTCTCAGGAGATCAGATGGGTTTATCAGAAGTTTCAGCTTTTGCTTCTTTCTCATTTTCTCTTGCTGCCACCACATAAGAAGTGCCTTTTACCTCCAGCCATGATTCTGAGGCTTCCTCAGCCATATAGAACTGTAAGTCCAATTAAACGTCTTTTTCTTCTCAGTCTCAGGTATGTCTTTATCAGCAGTGTGGAAACAGACTAATACAGTTTATACACTGCTGGTGGGAATGTAGATTAATTCAATCACTGTGGAAAGCAGTTTGGACAGTCTTCAAAAAATTTCAAATAGAACTACCACTCAATCTAGCAATTCTAGTACTGAATGTATACCTAAAGTAGTATTACTTTTTCTCCCATAAAAGCACATGCAGATATATTTATCACCTCACTATTCTCAATAGCAAAGACATGAAATCAAGTCAAATTTCCATCAATGATAGACTGGATAAAGAAAATGTGGTACATATACACCATGAAAAACTATGCAGCCATAAAAATGAATGAGTTTATGTCCTTTGCAGGGACATGGATGGAGCTGGAGGCCATTATCCTCAGCAAACTAATGCAGGAACAGAAAACCAAATACATGTTCTCACTCATAAGTGGGAGCTAAAGGATCATGGATACATAGAGGGGAACAACACACACTGGGGCCTATCAGAGGGTGGAGGGTGGGATGAGGAAGAGGAAAAGGAAAAGGAAAAATAACTAATGGGTTATCATCCAGACTTAATACGTGGATGATAAAATAATTGATATAACAAACCCCCATAACACAAGTTTACCTATAAAACAAAACTGCACATGTAACCCTGAACTTAAAATAAAAGTTAAAAGAAATACAATAAACAGATGCCTGCCCTGCCTATTGAAAATGAAAAAAAGGGTCACCCCCAGGACATATTTCAATAAAGACTAAATATAGGGAAGATGCTGGTGACAGAGCTTGAATTCCAGAGGGCGTAGTGAGAAGATCTGGGAGGACTTGGGCTTAAGCCAATGTTTTCTACTTTATCCGAATACCATCTTTTTCTATTATTTGAAGTTTGATCTTCACATCAAATGTTTAAATTTCTATGGCATTAATTATTCTTTTTATTCATTGCAAGGTGTCTTTGAATCCTGCTATTGTATGTGTTACAGTACATTAAAATGGAGACCAGACTTGAAGAATTTCTGAGCAGACAGAACTACTTAGGCTTCATACATGACCCCAACCTTGCTTAATTTGCAAATATAAATGAAACTTAACGAGATATTTCTTGTAAATGCCTATATTAATGAAAAATGGAACTTAAGCTAAACCAATCAGAAGTAGCCAACAAATTTATATTATATAATTAGGATTTTCTCATGAGATACACCAAATAAGATATCGTGTAATAGCAATCAATCAAATATGTCTTTATTTTGTTTCTGTACTTATCCCATAAATACCTGTCCCTGACAATATGTCACCAGAACTGATTTGTTACCAAAATCCTTTAAGTCTGATGTTCCCCAATTTATGAATTACTTCTTAGTCAAGTTCTTTAAAATGTTACCATGTCTTAGAATTTTTTAAACATTTACTTTTACTCTTTGATACAATCTCTTTTCATTTGATTCTGCTTTTCCCTCATTTTGACAGTTTTACTTCTTAAAGGTATCTGCTTTTATCCACAGGTTTTGTCATCTGGAATCATATAAAGATTTTTAAATATTTTAATTATCTTGTGCTTACTGCAGAAGGCTATTTTCAGATATTTCAGATATTTTCAGATATTTCAATTTCTCTCTCTTTTTTCCCCTTAATTTAGTGGAAATGTTGCCATGATTCTGTGAGCAAATGAATAATCACTCCCACTTTATATAGGGATCTGTTTTCAAATTGTGTGTGTGTGTGTGTGTGTGTGTGTGTGTGTGTGTGTGTAGGTGTGTAGGTGTAACTTCCTAAGTATTTCAGAGAAACATTAGCTGCCTGCCAAACAAATATCAAACTGCAATTCTCATCCTAAACCTGCTTTTCAGGAATCAACATTTTTAGCTAAAAAACTGAGACTTTCAATATGCAATTTTGTATATGTGAGAATAGATGGGAAGTTGTAAATATGGGATAGAGTGGCCTCAAAAGACCTGAAAACATACCACATGGGTGTGAACACACATAAAAATCTTTCCCGGAAACATGTACATAAAATTATGTAGCTATGTGTCTAGGGAGATGGGCATGTTTTTATAAACTAATCCTTTCTTTTTAAAATGTTTTCCTATATCCAGAACAAATGAACAAAATAATATTAAAACTATATCATCAAGAAATTGAAGCCAAACTGTTAGCACACACAAGGTAATAAAAAAAGTGGAATAATATTAAAAAGCAGAGGTAAAGTTTAATAAATACCACAAAGGTCTGTTAAAAGTGGTAGTCAGTCAAAAAACAATTGCTCTCTTCACTTTGATCAACATATTTGCCTGTTCTGCAGTTAAAAACGGAGCTTATAGTTTTGACTGGAATATGAAACTGATCAATTGCTTTGGCAACATCCACAAAGGAGTTATTCCTTAAGTAATCATAGGAAAGAAGTTTGTGGGAAAGATCAAAGGGGAGTAACCAGTAACTTATATGCTAGAGAAACTACCCAATAGGTTGTTTTAGTGTTGAACATTGAAGACAGAATGCTCTTAAAGTTTCCATAAAACATTTTGCAAATTAAGCTAAAATGTCAATGAGTTATAACAACAAAGAAAAATGCCTTCTCTCTCTAATTGCATTTTGGAATCATTAAACATTTTTCAATTTGTTTTTAAGAATTATCTTTTTCCACTGGATTTTCTAAGAATGAGAAAAAACTGTGACATTCTTTTGGTGACTATTATTAAAAAAATAATACGGACTGTGTTTTGGTGTACTCCTAGCTTTCTCTGAGTTCTCTAGGGATTCAAGTGGAGAGCTGGATAAAGTGGACAGAAATAAGTATGAGCTTTGTTTTCAGGCACATCCAGAGAAGTGTTGTTGTTTTTTTAATATTTACACTTAATTCATGTAACATGAGAATGTGACATTCATTCCCTTTCTACCTCCATCTCACCATCTGTGGCCTCAAGTGAAAAAAAAAACACTTTCCTTTCATTCAAAGCAAAAATTGACATGACCATAGATTGTTTATTCTATGCCAGTTAAATGATGCATTTGTGTAAATAGATTTTTCTGGGGAATATGTAGGAGAAAAAGCAAGCTAATCAGAAATACTATTGTTGCTTTTAGTACACTTTCTTTAATAAAACATTGTTTTGTATTCATATTATCAGCAGTTATTTGCTTAGAAAATTTTTCTGAATCCTACATAAAAGCAATGAGAAGAATATAGATGTGAAGAATATAGAATAACCCATATTATAACCTACCTATCTCTCCTCAACTTTCACTTAATATCTCAATATCTGGAGGTAAAATATTTATAATGTTCAAGATGTGATAGACATGGAACATTACAGGGTTTGGCAACAATGCTATGGGAACTTGATACTGGTTTCTATGAATTCTACATACAAACTAACAGAACACACCATCAAGATATAAATGTAGTACAATGAATACTGGAGGCTCTCTTACAACTTATAATTTCCACTCAGCTTATATTATCCCCCATAACACCACCATTTTAGTCACTCAAGCTTCTGTAAAAACGACTATCAAACTAAAAAGAGAAATAAGTAAAATTTATTATCAATCATGCATGGACTATTCTACCTACTTTATACAAATAAGCTTTTAATAAAGTCAACCCAAAGGGGAGGTATGTATTGTTATTATTGCACAGTGATAGAAAGAATTATAAGATGCCCCTGTGATTTCTGCTTTCTGGTACCCACGCTTTTGTGTAACCCCTTCTCATTGATTGCAGGTAGAAGCTGTAACATTTTTTTTCTTTTCTTTTTTTTTTTTTGAGACAGTCTTGCTCTGTCACCCAGGCTAGAGTGCAGTGGCATGATATTGGCTCACTGCAGCCTCCACTTCCTGGGTTCCAGCAATTCTCCTGCCTCAGCCTCCTGGGTAGGTGGGATTACAGGCACATGCCACCATGACCAGCTATTTTTTTTAATTTTTAGTAGAGACAGGGTTTCACCATGTTCCCAGGCTGGTCTCGAACTCCTGACCTCAGGTGATCTGCCTGCCTTGGCCGCCCAAAGTGCTAAAATTATAGGCATGTGCCACTGCACTGGCCTAGAACCTG
>CAUYQU010097976.1:0-67786 GCA_963574635.1 Cheracebus regulus | reverse complement strand
GGCTGCTTATTTGTTATTTTCATCCCCTATTCCTTCCTGTCTCCATTGTTAAGCACAATTATTGACATAAAAGAGGTTTTTAATACCCATTTTTAGACTGCATTCTAACCTGGGCAATAAAACAAGAATCCCATTCTCTCTTCCTCTTTCTCTTCCTCTTTCTCTCTTTCATTCTTTTTTTTCTTTATTTTGCTGTTTCTTTCTTTCTTTCTCCTTTTCTCTCTTTTTCTAAAAAAAAAATAATAAAAGAAAAAGGAGCTCAGAAAGTGGAAATAAGTGATCTGTTCATCTACCTATATAGATAGTGGTTTAAGCCATTATTGTATTTTGCTTTCTTTAATATTAAAAGGAATAAATATTTTAGTTTAGATTTTCCGTGTAATTATTATCACTAATATTTTGAGTAATATTATTCAGTGCTTAAACTAAGTCCTCTTTCTACTTGAATTTTTCACTACTATCTGTACCTTTCCATTTTCTATAAAACAGACATGTTAGAAAAGCACAATAATACCTCATGTCTGTATTTTATACTTTCAAATGTACATCAGAGGAATAAAGTCAGATTCTTATACATGTATAAACATATGTCTCAAGAGCAGTATGTCCCCAAATATATAATCTATATAAATATTAGTTTCATGAGATATATAACTAAATAATTCTGGAGGAAAGGATTCTGCACCTTAAAACTTCAGCAGGCTTCATTACTTTAGGTGTTCTAAGACCCTTTGATGCTAATATATGATTTGAAACTCCAAGGGCAAGAGATGTTTTTAAGGTTTTCCCAAACTTACAATGTTATGAATCTTTTATTTTTCATTAAGCATCTTGTAGAACTGGAGTTGTTTAAAATAAACTCTGAGATATACTGCTATAATTTTTCATAGTCATGTCAGGTAAGAATATTTCATATTTTGATTCGTATTTTTCAGGGACTTTTATAGTTCAACTCTGCCATGCTATTATGTTATCTGTTGTTGTGTTATGTGTTATGCTGTTGAAGGCCTGACATTAACAAGTGTCATCGGTAGTCATTACGCTTCATTAGAGTTTCTTTTTAAAATGTTGTTAGACTTTATGGTGTGATTTGACTTTAGTATTTCACCATTTTTATTACTCAGCATCAGTTTTCTGACTCTGCTTGCTACTTCTTCCTTCTTTCTGCTTCCTTAGTGTAGGTTCTCATCATCTCGTCTGGACTTTTGCATTTATTGCTAGTTAGTGCCTTGCCTGAAATCTTAAACTGCTAATTCACACATAACATTACCAATAGATTGATCTTAATAAAGAACATGATCATCACAATCCCCTTGTTAAAATCCTATAGCTGATTTCCATTGCTTAAATTTGTCTTGTTTAGCACTTAGTGGCCCTTTTAAAGAAGATGTATCTTTCTTCCATTCTAAGAAACTCACAATTATTATTTATTTATTTATTTTTGCAAAGACAAGGTCTCACTATGTTCCAGGCTGGTCTGCAACCCTAGATCTCAAGCAACCCTCCCACCTCAGCCTCCCAAAGTGCTGGGATTACAGGTGTGAACCACCATGCCTGGCTCAATTATGCATTTAAATATTGCCTCCTTTTGTTATTGTTAAATTTTCAAGGTAGAATTTCTCTTAGATGCTAGAACTTCTATGTCTATTCCTCCTTGTTTCTTCATACTTCTTTTTTAACCTACTTGCATTGCATTTAAAAGAGGTTTCTAGATTCAATCTTCTGTTTGTAGAACAGTGGTTTAGTAAGTGTTCTCGGAGTCCGTCGTCCTGGGCCAAGTCCAGTGTCTGCCACTTTCTAGCCAGGTGTCTCTGAGTAATTTTTATAAAGGAGCTGTAGTTCAATTTCCTCATCTGTAAAATAGGGTGACAATATTACTATTTATTTGACTAGTATGAAAAAGAATTAAATAAAATATGCAAAGCACTTTGAACAGTATCTGACATATAATAAATGATCTGTATTTTATTATTATTTTTTAGTTTTTGCTTTTCAGCTGTTTCCATTATGTTGTTTTTAACTTCCTCACTATTTAATTTTTTTCATTTTCAATACCATCTGTGCTATTTCTTATTTTATAAATGTGATGTCCTCTCTTAACTTTCCATGGAAATTAATTTTACATATCTTCAAGTGTAAAACCAGGATCCATTTTGATTACTCTGTTAACTATTTATTGGGCATAAGGTCTCCATTTAGTCTCTCTTTCATGAGATGTTTTTTCACAGTTAGTTGGCTCTTGCCAAATCATGCTCATTTTCATAGCAAAGGTCTCCTGTTGGATTTGCCCCTCCGTCTGTGTCGGTAGCTTCTTTATAGTGACTTCATATTTCTTCAGTCACATCTCATCTGCTTTTCATGTTTTAGAAATTCTTCCTGATTTCTTCCCCATTAGCTGTCTTCTACAACTTTGAGAGTAACTTGTTCTTTCAGAGAAAGTTTATGACTGGCCTATGCCTAGTTCTTCCTTATCTCCTAACGTAGGCTCCATTCTCATAAACTACAGGAAATTGAAACAATTTTTCCGGCTGTATCCAAATATCCCTTTTCTCAAGCTTCCTCCTCCACTTAGACTAGCTAGTTCTGAATTTTACACCCCCAGCTACTTGTAAGTCCAGGTAGCACCTACATAGGAGTCTACTCTACTAGGCGATGGTTTTCTCTATAAGCCTCTTCCTTGACAGTCCCTCCCCACCCTTCCCCACTATTTTCTTTGTATCTTGGCCTCATCTAATTATTACACTCTTATCAAAGAACCAGCAATATATTATCTTTGTCTATGTAAAAATGTAGAACTTTAGGCATAATTTAATCCTTGATTTCTAACCTTCACTTCCCTTCTAAATAGGCAAATGTAGAGGAATGTCTTTCAATTTACTGAGCCTGGTGATATTTAAAAGTGCAAACTATGGAGCTGAAAAAGGTTTAAGTAGTACTATACAAGGAAAGAGGTGGGGGAAGGCAAATCCCAGAGTGGGAAGGAGGCTGAAACCAGACACTGACAGGCTAGAAGAGAGGGACTTTGGAGGAGGAGGGAGAAAAAAAACACTGTGAAAGGAGATTAGGGAAGCTGTTTTGTGAGTAGGATGGACAAAGGAAAAAGGAAAAAAAAGGCTAAAAATTTTTCCATACAAAATGAATTTTTAGGTTTCCAAATTTTTGAGTCAGATATATTTAAAGATTTGGGTAGGTTGTTTTTGGTTTTTTTTGTTTGTTTTTTGTTTTTGCTTTGGCTTAGTGTGTGTGTGTGTGTGTGTGTGTGTGTGTGTGTGTGTGTGTAATTTAGAAAGCTAACACTTTGCATATACAGTGAATTTTGAAAAATCTTCAGTGAAATCTGGGGCAGAACCCTATGGCCAAACACATTAATATCTTTTTCAGCAACACATATGTGTATTCACACAAAAGTTAGGATAAATGAAAAGTGCAAATAGCCTTATGTAAGTTCAGATTTGGTTTTGCTGTCAAATGAGTTTCCTATAAATTAGTAGAAATCCTTTTGCTTTTAAGAGTTTATTTGATGTCAGAATGATGACTAAGCAGTGGCTCTACATGGTTATATACAACCCTTCCTTTCACCTCCCTGCCAGATACTCCTGGTCTTGACTGGGCTCATCTGTTTGTCTGTGGTCAAATGCTGCGTCATTGAGTGGTCTAGAATGATCTGAGTTGAGAAAACTTGTATTTTCTTTTCTGTGGTTTCCTATCCTCCAGCTAACTATCAGGCTAGGATGCTGATAGTGAGTGAGTGGGGGACACAAAGCTTCTCGGGGATAGGCTTAAAATTGACACACAGTCATTTTCAACACATTTTTATTATGTTAAATCAAATCACCATCCTAGCTCAGTTTCAGAGGATGGGGGAATAACCTCTACTTTTTGATGGCATGACTTACACAATCATACTGCCAGGAATGTGAAACAATTCGGGCTGTTTTTTTCAATTGGTCTACTGTACTATTAAAGTGCTGAGTTTGAACATTAAGTGGGAATGAGTGGAGAACCAACACTATATATGGAGACTCAGTAACATAGTCATTGGTTGCTTTACCAAAATCAATTTCCCTTCATTCTCTTTTTTAGCAGTACCTGGATTTCCCTTGAGGTAACTGTCGTCCTCTTTTATTTAGCAACTTTGCGGTTTGGAGGAGATTGACTCTATCCTCTGCTCAAAGGCACAAATCAATAAGTCTAATCATTTTCCCCATGCCACAAAGGAAGCAAAAAGTCCTAAACCAAATGAAATGTGGGACTTCCTTAGCCACAATTGGCTCAGAAATAGTCCAATCAAAATAAAGTTTAAAATGTTGACCACTGGTTAAGGGTGGAGGAAGTACATAGTCCCTGCTTCTGCTTGCAACCACAAGGTAAGTTAGCTTAACAACAAAGTTGACACACAGAAGAGTCTAAAGCATCACAAAGAAACAGAGTGATAGTCAAAGTTAAGCTGTGAAGAAGTTCTTTTAAACTTTGAGCTTCTTGGTGACTTGAGTCTACAAATCATCAGCTTGAGTTGGGTTTTCTGATAACTATGAAAGCTTCCAAGTGTGATGTACTTTCATTTTTTCTCACTAGACTCTTTGAGGTAGTACTAGATTTAATTTATATTACTTACCAGTTTCAGTATAGTGCTTTTCTCATTATAAGTGTTTAAGGACTTTCTATATAATCTGAAATCTACTGTAACATAACTCTCCTGTATAAATAAAGCAGGAGCAATATTCATAAATTAAAAAACAAAAGGCAGTAAGCAGACCCAATTCACAGGACTCAGGTGATATTCATAGAATAAAGGTATACATAAATCAATTGATAAATGAAGAACTGAAACCTAAAGTTGTTCAATCCACGTAGTTCTCCTATTTTGCTATCATCATAGCTAAAACAAAAGCTACAAATAAATGCCTTTGATTTAAAACAAAAACAAAAAGAAAAAACACACCAAACTCCAAGAACAGCCTCTAACTAAAAGGAAGAAAATGTTCCAGAAATGACAATCCAATCATTTTTTAATGGATAGTGAGTTTTAAAATAAGTTAATGAGAAAAGGAAAACACATTGCAGGAAAATGGAAGAACAAGTTCATGGCAAATATCACGAATATGGCAGTTCCACAAACAGCATTCTCATTTTATAAAATATACAAGCAAGCTAAGGCTAATTCTCTTAAGTCTTTATTAATGTTTTGATTTCAGTGTTCCTAGGAAAAGGGAATTTGGTTATCTGACAATGGCTGTTGCAAAAATTAACTAGAACGGTTGCTTTGCTAAAAAGAGAATCGAATAGCAATGTGAAGTGTTTAGTTCTGAGAGCCAGAGCCAGAGCCAGAGCCAGAGCCAGAGCTCTTTTATATGGTATGATTTCTTTCTTTGGTCTTATGAGAAGTTGAAGTAATAATGTATGTCTTAAACTGCAAGAAAAAAAAAAGCCCTTCCTTTAAAAAATCAAGACAAAGTAACTTTAAGCAGCAATAGAAATGAAGGCTAAATATTAGGAAAAAAACAGTATAACGAATTATAAAATATGTAATAGAAGAGTCTGTCACCATGCACAATAATGTCAATGTCATATCTGCTAAACTATGATATTCACCTATCAAAAGTAATTTAGAAATAATTAAGTGGATCATTAAAGTATTGCTCTATGTGTCCTTCACTGAGGAGGCAGACTGTGTAACTCATTACCAAATTTTCTTAACCCAACATAGTCCTCACTTCTATTTTTATGCATCTATTAAAATCTTACATATTCCTCATAGTCATAACAGATGAGAACATTGTTTGCATTTCTTCAAGATTTATGATTAGGACGACAATCATGTTCAGAAACTGAGCAATACCAGGAAACTGAAATTACAAAGTTCAAGGGCAAGGCAACTTGATTTGTCCACCCTATGCCTAGTTATAGTTGGGGATTTTTTTTTATGATGTTGTAGTCTGCACATTTATTGCTCCACACTAAATAAAATTTAGTAAATTTTATTTGGTACACACTCTGGTTAGGCACTATGCTAGATGCTGGGAATTCAAAGACAGAGGAATTTATGACTAACATAGACACTTTCAAGTTTTTTCCCAATGTGATATAGGCTAGCTTGTAGAAGGAATGTTTCACTTACCTTTTCTGTTTTCCAAAAAGTACCACAGAATTCCCAGTGTTTTTTTCTACAAGCAGTTGTTTCTATATATTAAATGTCTTCCAGCCCATTTACCCACCTAAAAGTTACCTTAAATATCTCCCAAACTTAGCCCAGTTGCTTGCCTGAACCAGTTTAAACACTTGACATTCTCCTGAGTAGAATGTGCTGATGTCTTCAATAAACTGAACAGTTCTATTTCCTCTGTCTTCTCTCAACAGCAGTGAGCAGCCAAGTTCTGCTGGGGCAAGAATAGAAGAAACTACCTTAAAATAATCAGAGATGTAAGCATTGGTTTGATTCTCAAGCTAAACTAAAAGGGAAATAGTTGGCACATTTTATCATAGATATTATAATGGAAGTTAAAAGAGTCCAAAGTAATTCTCCTTCCATCTAGCTATAAATTAATAGTGAAAGACACTATATAGGCCTTTTATCCTCATAAATATTTTAAATATCATGATCAGATATACTTGCTATTTCTCTTTTAATTGAGCTGTGAGAATCCAGTTACTGGAGTAGGTTAGCACTTCTGATTATCTCAAGGGGTTTTTCTGCTATTAGCTACACCCAAAGAAGCTGACTTCCAATGGCTTGATGATGTATGTGACATGTATGTTGATTTCAAATAAATGCCTATTTTCAGATGTTTGTATGAATCTTATTTTCAAGACATGTCATTTATAAAATCATTTTTATTTGGAAATATATGATCCAGATATGTTTGAGATTATAGTTATGCATCTCAGATCTTGAATTTCTTCTCTCCCACTCTTAAAAATAAATTGAATGTGAAACTTTACTGCTCTCTCTTGAATAACTTAGATGTTGAGGAGCTTTAGTCTTGCTTCAGCACTCCCATATCCTCTGCACATATCTATGCAATAACATTTACCACACTATTTGTCATTTTTAGTTCTCATCTCCCTCATCAAAATGTGAACTCCTGTAGAGCAAGGAATATGGTTTATTCATCTCAATGCTGTCAGAACCTAGCAGAGTGTGGAACCAAAAAGCCAAAGCATATTGGATAAGAAAGGAAGAAAGAGTAGTGTTGGAAATGGAAGGAAGGAAAGATGAAAGAATATAACAGCTACATGTGGAATACTATTTTAATAAATGTGGCAGGAGATGATTAGAAACTATTGTGAAATCTACTTGGCAAAATCAATATGATTGTTAAAAGATTAATATATTTGTTGAAGAGGAGAAAACATCAGGAATAGAAAATAACTTCAGACATAATACTTTGAGTGGGGCTAACTTTAGTAAATGTTTAAAAAGCACAGGAGCTCAAAAATGCTAATTTGAGCCTCAAAAATACTGCAAAAATAACAGTATGATCTTAGGTTATAACAACTTGATGTCACAATTTATACTTTCTATGGCTGTCTAAAACTAATAATCACACATATGATCCAGCAATTCCACTTCTAGGTAATTATCTAAAAAATTGGAATGAAGATCTCAAAGAGATGTTAGCAATGTCATTACCAATGTTCATTGTAGCACTATTCACTGTAGCCAAAATTTGAAAACATCCTAAATGTTCATTAATGGATGAATGGACGATGAAAATTTGGTCTATACATACAATGGACTATTTTTGTCTTTTTTGAGACAGGGTCTTGCTCTGTCACTGACATGGTTTGGCTCTGTGTCCCCACCTGAATCCCATCTCAAATTGTCATCCCCACACAATGAGGGAGGGATTTGGTGGGAGGTAATTGGATCACAGGGGTGGTCCCCCATGTTGTTTTCATGACAGTGAATTAGTTCTTATGAGATCTGATGGTTTAAAAGTTTGATACTTCCCTCTTCATGTTCTCTCTTCTGTCACCATGTTAAAATATGCCTTGCTTCCCCTTTGCTTTCCACCATGATTGTAAGTTTCCTGAGGCCTCCCCAGCCATGCAGAACTGTGAGTCAATTAAATCTCTTTTTTATAAATGATGCAGTCTCAGGTTTTTCTTTATAGCAGTGTAAAAATCGAATAATACAGTTGCCCAGGTTGGAGTGCAGTGGCATGATCATGGCTTATGGCAGCATTGAACTCCTGGGCTCAGGCAATCCCTCCCACTTCAGCCTCTTGAATAGCTGGGGCTGTAAGCATGTGCCACCACATCCTACAATGGACTATTAATCAGCCTTAAAAGAAGGAATACTGTAATATTTGACATCACAAAAGAATCTGGACATTCTGCTGGGTGAAGTAAGCCAGTCACAGAAGGACAGATACTTCATTATTTCATTAATAAGTGGTATCTAAAATAAACTCACAGAAGCAGGGAGCAGAATGGTGGTTGACAGGACCTCGAGAGAGGAGAAAATGGGAGAACTGCTACTCAAGGGGCGTAATCTCACTTATGAAAAATAAATAAGTTCAAGAGATTGGCTGCACAACAGTGTCTCTATAGTTAACAATACTGTATTGTATATTTAAGAATGTGTTAAGAAGGTAAATCTCATATTAGGTGTTCTTATCAAAACAAAACAATTTTTTTAAAAAAGTAAGAAAAAGGAGTTTCCTTTACAGGGTGAGACTTGAGAGAGGGATTAGTTCAAAGAGAACTTTCATTTTTGCTCTACATTCTTCTGTTTTGTTTGAATATTTTTTCCACTCATGAATGCTCAGTCCCTAGTGCAGTGCCTGGCACATGGCAGTGAAAAATAAATACCTGTTTGATAAATAATTTTAAAAAATAGTTATGGGTTTTTTGACTTAACCAAGAGGTTGGATCTGTGTCCTATTTTCCTTGAATTATAGTGGGGCTATTTCTCATTAATAACCAAGAGAATGCAGCAGAAGTGAGACTGAGTAACTTCCAAGGCTAGGTCAAAAATGGCAATGCAGCTGCCATCTTGTTTCTGGAATATCTTGGGCCCTGAGCCTACATGTAAGTCTGACTACTCTGAAAGCAATATACTGGAGTGAGTATGTGAAGATGCCCACTGGACATCCCAGATGATCTCCCAGCAAACACCCTCCATCAACTGCTTGCTATGGGAGTGACCCATCTGAGACTTTCATTCCATGGATCCTTTGTATAAGGGTAGCCCCAGTTATGCATTTGACCAGTATATTAGTCTGTTCTCACACTGCTAATAAAGACATATCCGAGACTGGGTAATTTGAAAAGGAAAGAGGTTTAATGATTCGTAGTTCCACATGTCTGGGGAGGCCTCACGCTCACGGTAGAAGGCAAAGGAGAAGCAAAGGCATGTCTTACATGGTGGCAGACAAGAGAGCTTGTGCAGGGGAGCTCCCATCAGATCTCATGAGACTTATTCACAACCATGAGAACAGTATGGGAGATATCGCCCCCCCATGATTTAATTATCTCCACCTGGCTCTGCCCTTGATATGTGGGGATTATTATAATTCAAGGTGAGATTTGGGTGGAGACATAGCCAAACCATATCAGCCAGGATAAATTTTATGAGATACTCTTTTTTTTTTTTTTGAGACAGAGTCTCAATCAAGGGTGTTTGCTGGGAGATCATCTGGGATGTTCACAAATGATGTTTTCCTCCTTAAGCTTTTATGTGGACTCTGAGAGACTCAAAATCAATGTAAAAATGGGATTTTTTTCCTTCTTAAATTATAAATGTATTTATTTTCTAGTCTAAAACAATTTTTTTCATAAGTTATTGGGGGTACAGGTGGTATTTGGTTACATGAGTAAGTTCTTTAGTGGTGATTTGTGAAATTTTGGTGCACCCATCACCCAAGCAGTATACACTATACACTGCACCATATTTGTAGTCTTTTATCCCTTGCCACCCCCCACACTCTTCCTTCCAAGTCCTCAAATTCCATTGTATCATTCTTAAGCCTTTGCATCCTCATAGCTTAGATCCCACATATCAGTGAAAACATATGATACTTGGTTTTCCATTCCTGAGTTACTTCATTTAGAATAATAGTCTTCAATCTCATCCAGGTCACTGCAAATGATGTTAATTCATTCCTTTTCATGGCTGTATAGTATTCCATCATATAGGGAGTCTTAATTTCTAAAACACCAAGTACTCCAACTTGTGTCTGGCCCTGGAAGGTACAAATACAACAATGACATACTAAAGATAATTTAAAATTATGATGGTCTTATTTGGAACGTTCCAGATGAACAGTCTTGTACCATCTTCTCAAGTGTACTTGAGAAGCATGCTTAAAAATGAGTGCTCCTGGCTGGGTGCAGTGGCTCACGCCTATAATCCCAGCACTTTGGGAGGCCAAGGTGGGAGGATCACTTGAGGTCAGTAGTTCGAGACCAGCCTGGCCAACATAGTGAAGCCCTGTCTCTACTACAAATACAAAAATTAGCCGGGTATGATGGCAGGTGGCTGTAATCTCAGCTACTCAGGAGGCTAAGGCAGAAGAATCACTTGAACCCAGGAGGTGGAGGTTGCCATGAGTCGAGATCATGCCACTGCACTGCAGCCTGGGCAGCAGAGCGAGACTCTATCTCAAACAACAAAATAAAAAAAGGGCTCCCAAATTATATCCACTCATGGATGCTGATTGATGTGCAGAAGTTTCTAAAAGTGTGTCAAAAAATTTTTTTTCTTTAAAAAACTCCTTATGGAAAGCAAATAAAAAGCTTAAGCAACTAATGGCTAATGAACATTAAATCTGCCAACCTTTTCACTTATTTACTATCTCACCTGGAAGGCAAAAAGAAAGTGTTAATAAAGGACTTCAGGTTAAGCAGTTTGCTTCTTTTTCAGAGCTATCCATTCTGAGTCCAGGCATAGGAAATGCTTTGTTTGCCCTATTCACTAATGGACTCTGCCCTGTACTTAATAATCTAGTTAAGAAACATAAACTAAGTTGAAAAGCCGCCTTTCTGGAATTCAGCTGGTTATTTTGAAACTCTTGTAACAAGTGTACATATACAACATTTTTAAAGAAATGCTTATAATGGGAGAAAACATTGGTCTGAACAAACTTTACCTTTTATTATCTTTGTCTTCACTGGACTTTCTACTTATACCCTTCTTGGTTTTGGCAAATAATGGTATTTAGGTCTCAAATCTAAGTTCTGCAACTTTGAGATGTCAATTTTGTATCTTGTTTCGCCTAAGAGCCATCTTTTGGAAATGCAAATTTAGGGTCCAAAATTTTTGGATGGTCATTAAAAATGGGATAAATAAAATTGACAGTGATGAGGCTGACACAAAAGTTTAATTCATCAAAAGTTAATTGGCCAGAAGAACACTTGCTGGTCCTTCAACATTACAGGAGACCAAACCAGTCCACTCTATCCCAGTTTGAAGAAATCTAAACATCTAAAAAGGAAGGCAAAGATTACAATAAGCAACCCAGCTAACAATCACTTAAGGCAATAATCAGGCAGGTCAATCAAGAAAAGAGCAAGTGTACCATGATTCAGCCCCTCTGCTGAAATGGGTAAATGATCAGGGGATAAAAAGAGAGATCCTTACTGTTAATGATTCTGGAGAAAGATGAATGAGTCTTTAGAAGAATAGGTGATGGTTTTTGACAGTCTGTCTGGGTGTGGTATCTGACCTCTCCTGTGATAAGCGTTCATCTTCCCTGGATGATGAAACTCCCCAAGGAGAGGATTGATGACAATCAAGTTCCTGTTGGAGGATCTGCCTTCAGGCAGATGAAGGAGATTCACAGAAATCCTCTCCTTTCATTTTGCTGTTTTTCGAGTACCTTCAGCTCAAAGTAATCAATATACCAAAGTGACATATTTGGGGTGACATTTCCTGAACTCCTTCAATGGCTAGCTTTGTTTAATGAGCAATTCAAGCATGCTTGTTAAGAATGAGAAAATTTGGTGGATGTAAATGGAATATTTATAAGTGAACTTTTTATATTTTCAAAAATCTTCTCAAAGAAGTTGAAATCTTTAAAAAGATTAGGATGATACTGGCTTCACAGAATGATTTAAGGAGGATTCCCTCTCCCTCTGTCTTTTGGAATAGATACTATTGGTGCCATTTCTTCTTTGGATGCCTCAGAGCATTCAGTTGTGAATCTATCTGGTCCTGGACTTTTTCGTTGTTGACTTTTTTTTTTTAGTTACTGTTTCAACCTTACTACTTTTTATTAGTCTGTTCAGAGTTTTGATTTCTTCCTGATTTAATCTAGGAGGGTTATATATTTCCAGGCATTTATCCAAATCCTCTAGGTTTTTCAGCTTGTGTGAATAAAGGTATTCATAATAGCCATGAATGATCTTTTGTATTTTGGTGGTATCGGTTATAATATCTACCATTTTATTTCCACCTGAGCTTATTTGGATCTTCTGTCTTCTTTTCTTGTTTAATCTCACTAATGGTCTATCAATTTTGTTTTCCTTTTCAAAGAACCTGCTTTTTATTTCATTTATCATTTGTGTTTTTTGTTTTAATTTCATTTAGTTCTGCTTCAATCTTTTTTATTTCATTTCTTTTGCTTGGTTTGGGTTTGGTTTGTTCTTGTTTCTACAGTTTCTTAGATTGTCTATTTTTACCCTTTCTGACTTATTGATGTAGGCATTTAATGGTATGAACTTTCCTCAACACTACTTCTGCTCTATCCCAGAGGTTTTGATAAACTGTGTCACTATTATCATTCACTTCAAAACATTTTTAAATTTTTATCTTGATTTCATTGTCAACCCAGTGATCATGCAGAAGCCGATTATTTTATTTCCATAGTTTTCAGGGTTCCTTTTGGAATTAATTTCCAATTTTATTCCACTGTGGTCTGAAAGGGTACTTGATAAAATTTTGATTTTCTTAAATTTATTGAGACTTGATTTGTCTCAATATCAAATTGTCTGTCTTGGAGGCCTATCAAATAGTCTGTCTTGGAGAATGTTCCATGTGCTGATGAAAAGAATGTATATTCTGCAGTTGTTGGGTAGAATGTTCTGTAAACATCTTTTAAGTCAGTTTATTCTAGGGTATAGTTATTTATTTTCTCTTTGTTGACTTTCTGTCTTGATGACCTGTCTAGTGCTGTCAGTGTAGTACTGAAGTCTCCCACTATTATTGTGTTGCCATCTATCTCATTTCTTAGGTCTGGTAATAATTGTTTTATAAAATTTGAAGCTCCCATGTACAATGCATATACAATGACCCTCTTTGTCTTTTAAAACTGTTATTGCTTTAAAATCTGTTTTGTCTGATATAAGAATAACTATTTCTGCTTTCTTTTGGTTTCCATTTGCATGGAGTATCTTTTTCCACCCCTTCACTGTAAGTTTATGTGAGTCGTTATGCATTAGGTGAGTTTCTTGAAGACAGCAGATACTTGGTTGGTGGATTTTTATCCACTCTACCATTCTATATAATTTAAGTGGAGGCTTTAGGCCATTTACATTCAATGTTAGTATTGACATGTGAGGTACTGTTTCATTCATCATGCTAGTCATTGCCTAAATATATTGTTTTTTATTCATTGTGTTATCATTTTATAGTCCCTATGAGATGTATACTTTAAGGAGGTTCTGTTTTTATGTATTTCAAGCTTTTTGGTTTTTTTCTCAAGATTTAGAACTCTTTTTAGCATTTCTTGTAGTGCTGGATTGGTAGTGGTGAACTCTCTCAGTATTTGCTGAACAAAACTTTATCACTCCTTCATTTATGAAGCTTAGCTTTTCTGGATATAAAATTCTTGACTTGCAATTATTTTTAGGAGGCTAAAGATTGGACACCAATCCCTTCTGGCTTGTAGGATTTCTGCTGAGAAATCTGCTGTTAATCTGATAGATTTTCCTTTATAGGTTAACTGATGCTTTTGCCTCACAGCTCTTAAGACTCTTTCCTTTGTCTTGACTTTAGATAACCTGATGACTATGTTTCTGGGTAATGATCTTTTTGTGATGAATTTCCTAGGTGTTCTTTGAGCTTCTTGTATTTGGATGTCTAGATCTCTACTGAGGCCAGGGAAGTTTTCCTTTATTGTTCCCTCAAATATGTTTTCCTAACTTTAGGTTTCTCTTCTTCGTCAGGAACACTAGTTATTCTTAGGTTTGGCCATTTAACATAATCCCAGATTTCTTGGAGGCTTTGTTCATTTTTTCTGATACTTTTTTCTTTGTCTTTGGGTTAATTCAAAAGCCTTACTTTCAATCTCTGAAGTTCTTTCTTCTACTTACTCAAGTCTGTTGTTGAAACGTTCCAACATATTTTGTATTTCTCTAAGACTGTCTTTCATTTCCAGAATTTGTGATTGATTTTTCTTTATGATATCTCTTTCTCTGTAGCATTTTTCATCTATAACCTGTATTGTTTTGTTTTTTATTTCTTTAAGTTGGTTCTCACCTTTCTCTGGTATCTCCTTGTGTGACTTAATAATCAACCTTCTAAATTCTTTACCTGGCAATTCAGAAATTTCTTTTTTATTTAGATCAATTGCTGTGGAGCTAGTGTGGTCCTTTGGAGATGTTATAGAACCTTGTTTTTTTCATATTACCAGAATTAATTTTCTGATTACTTCTTATTTTGGTAGAGTATTTTGGTGAAAAAAAATCTGAATCTCAAGGGCTGCTGTTTATTCTTTTGTCCTATGGGGTGATCTCTTGATATGATGCACTCCCCCTTTCCCTAGGAATGAAGCTTCCTGAAAGCCAGACTGCAGTGTTTGTTATTGTTCTGGGTCTTGCCACCCACAGGGGCTCCCATGCTCTGGGATGGTGCTGGGGAATGTCTGCAAATAGTCCTTGATGTGATGCTTCTTCAGCTCTCCCAGCCATGTACACCAGCATCTGCTCTGGGGGAGATTTCAGGAGAGTGAAGCAGACTCAGTGAGAGTCATTGGTTGTAGGTATGTTTAGGATGCTGGCTTTCTTGAATGATGGTTATGATAGCAGTAAAGCCGTCACATGGGCAGACTCAGGACCACTGGTTAGTCGGGATGTTGCAGGCAATGGAATTAACAGTTGTTTTCTCCTTCCTTAAACCTGGTTGTTCTATCATGAGTTGCAGTAATTTCCTAGTTGATAGGCCTACAGCCAAGAGGTGGCATTTTTGAGAGAGCATCAGAGTTTTTCACCAGTCTTGAATTTGCAGTGGCCTGCCACTTCTTTCAAAGAATCTGTGATTTCTTTCAGTTTTCCTCATATGTTCCTGCAGTGGTTCCTGGAGCAAAAGTTTACAGTGTGTGTCTCTACATATTGCTATGTCTGTCCAAGTGGAAGCTGCACATCAGCTGTCTCCATTCTCTTCTTAAACAGTGAATCCATTTTTTTTTTAATAGTGAGAAAGAATAGCTATATAAAAGAGAATAGTAGTCACAAAGAGAATAGTGGTCATAGAGACATCATTTAAAATATTTAAAATTGTTTCTGGCACAGAAGTTCTTGATTTAGAAAACAAATTTGAATAATGTTTGGCTACTGAATAATCAACTAGCATCCACATCTTACCTTTAAACCTTTGCATGGCTGGTAATATCAGTTATGGTTGAGCTATGTGTGATGGATAAACAAGGGAAAAAATAGAAGAAAAACTTACATAATAAGGCAGGTAATATGTTACACAAAACTTAGTAAAAATGTTAGCTTATCCATCAAGCAGAGATTACATAAGCATCATACAGGGACTCCTCAAGGTAATTATTAAGGTATAATTCGGAAATAGATATTTTCACCTAGGTCACATATGGTCAGAAAGAAAGAGAAAAAAATTATAAAAAGTATTCTAATGGAATATTTTTAAGCCCTACAAAGTCTTTTAAGTTGTCTTAAAAATGGCTGAAGCTTTTTTCATGGTATAGCAGTTTAATATGAAGTTTGTGGTAATCAACAGACATTGAAAAATCCTTCCCTTGGCAATCCTGGATTTTAAATGTCTTTCGAAGTTTCAAGTAGCTCACAATATGGCAAAGTCTAGGGATGAATGTTGCACAGATCTTTCCTTCTGGGAAGAACATTAATTCTGAAAATGAAAGTTTAGGATATTCAGCTTATGTGAATTGGCAGAAAACTAATGTTCTCTGGGGAAATTTTATAATATAGGCAATAATTGTAATTGTATACATATCACGTTATAGGCAATGACATTGCAAAGATATTTAAAGCACTCTTAGTTGTTCAGGCTTTTGCTTCAATTTTTTTTGTTGTTGTTATCCATTTCTTACATTTCTTTGGGCGTTCTCTATGAAGGCTTTTCAATTTTGTTCCCTGATTTTTTAATAAAATGTTTTAATCAAAGCATTACAAACAAAAAATTTGAAAGAAATTAAATGTAAATAGTATTAAAATCACATAAAAATTATCTTTACTTAATCCTTTTGTCCTGATCCTTAGAGACAAGTGTTCTTAACTCATTCAGCTTGTTTTCTAGGTATTTTTCTCCATGATATTAAACAATATGCATATACTATATTTTCCTTCCTCATTAATAAATATTTTCTATTATGGTTGTCAAGGCAAAATAAACAGGTGGCAGTGGCCATTAGCCTGGAGTTTCTGTATCCAGCATTTGTATATAAGCACACCAGAAATGAACTTGGAAATATTTCTTGTAACTGAATTAAAAAATAAAACGACCTTGCACGGTGGCTCACGTCTGTAATCCCAGCACTTTGGGAGCCCAGTGTGGGCGGATCACCTGAGGTCGGGAGTTCGAGACCAGCCTGACCAACATGGAGAAACCCTGTCTCTACTAAAAATACAAAATTAGTTGGGAGTGGTGGTGCATGCCTGTAATCCCAGCTACTCGGGAGGCTGAGGCAGGAGAATTGCTTGAACCTGGGAGGCGGAGGTTGCAGTGAGCTGAGATCACACCACTGCACTCCAACCTGGGCAATAAGAGCAAAACTCTGTCTCAAAAAAAAAAAAAAATGAGGTTCGGCAAATCACAGGTCAATTGGTTGTGCAACTAGGAACATCCTGTCAGACCATACTATGTAAGACAAATGCCTCACCACAGCATGCCCAAATGCATGCAGACACCTAACTGTAGCCAGTCAAGTGATTCCTCTACTTTGTTTCATGTTTTCCTGCTCATGCTGCTGAGTAGTGCTCTCTGAACCTCTTCTGGTCCTTGAGTGCTGACGAATCTCTGAATTGTTCTTGACTCAAAGTCAGCTAAATTTAATTTGTCAGCTATTTTTCTTTTCACATGGCATGTCAGGATTTAACTCACAATTCCTCTTCTCCTTTCTGATCCCTCACATCCTCTCAGTATATGTCAATTTTAGTTAAAAGATTACTCAGTATTTTTACTGTTTTGACTACATAAATATTGTTCATGCTGAACCAGGAAAAACACTATGATTTTTTAAAATTGTTGTTTATTTCCTCTGTATTTACAAAAGCCCTGATGTTGTTTGTTTGCTTTTCGTTTTGGTTTCTTTGAAAATCTAACTATTTTTTAATGTTTTCTAATAGTTCTTTAAATGCCTCTCAGTATAATTTTTTGACAGTAAAACATAACATATGAGTTGTTAATTCCAAGTGTTTTTCCTGGAAACAGCTTTCATGCTCTGGTCTGAACAGGTTGCTCTCTATGTCAGATAAACAGGTTTTGTTTATTCTGGGAATTGTTGTTTAGTTTTATTTCGAGAATTGTCTTTATTTATATCCTTGGTTGATTATTTTTCTCTGAATCTCTTTTATATTATTTTAATTAAAATTTAACTGTAAATAAAAACAAAACTCCCCCAAAAGACACTACATAATGAAAGTTTACCTTTTATATAAAAATAATCATAAGAAAAGTAAACAGCTTGGGCTAGTACTGTGGTTTCACAAGTATCAGGCTCCTAGGCTCTTATTTTGCTTCTCTGTCATACGTATCATGTTGCTTCATGGACCAAGAGAGTTGCTTAATCTCCATCCATTGTGTCTTCATTCCTAACAATATTGAGAAGAAAGGGTGAAAAAAGGTAAATCTCATTTTTAAAAAAAACACTTTTCTTACATTTCTTTGACCAAAATATTTCCTTGGCTGTATCAACTTGTGAGGAACTTTGATAAATAAGTTATTTTAACTGAACTGAAATATTCCCAAATAAATTATAAATTATATTACTAAGTACAATGCATATAATGGCCATTGAGAATCAGCTACCACATCTGCCATAATCAGCTTCATTGGAAGAAATAGAGAGGTATCAAGAATGGGCAAAGGGAGAGGTCACACTGTGATATAGGCTGGATGACAGCCTAAACCAGTTTCATAGGAAGACTGGAATTTAAATAGCTCATTGGGGATGTTCCATTTGGGGCCTAAGTAGATGGGCCTTTATATTCCTGTGTCTATCAATCATTAAGTGTGGATCCTTTTAGGAAACATATCATCTTGGGTGAAGCAATTCTTTTCAGCTAAGGCAATCTCTGTAAAGGCTGACAGCAGTCTTTGGCAGCCCTTTATAAAGGGCAGCCAAAATGAAGGGTGATATATTTTGGATCTGTGTCTAAATCCCATCCAAATCTCATGTTGAAATGTCATCCCCAATGCTAGTGAGGATTGGTGGGAACCGACTGGATCATGGAAACAGTTTCTCATGGCTGCTTAGCACCATCCCCCTTGGTGCTGTCATAGCAACAGTGAGTTCTCACAAGATCTGGTTTTTCAAGTGTGTAGCACCTCCCCGCCCCTTCCTCCTGCTCTTGGCCATGTGAATTTCCAGCAACCCTTTAGCACTTCTGCCATGATTTTAAGTTTCCCGAGGCCTCCCCTGAAGCTGAGGAGATACTGTCATGCTCTGAACAGCCTGCATAACCATGAGCAAATTAAACCTCTTTTCTAAATAAATTACCCAGTCTCAGGTATTTCTTTATAATACTGCAAGAATGAACTAATTTAGAAAATTGGTACTGAGGAGTGGGGCATTGCTATAAATATATCTGAAAACATGGAAGCAACTTTGAAACTGGGCAATGGGCAGAGGTTAGAAGAGTATAGAGGGCTCAGAAGAAGACAAGAAGATGAGGGAAAGTTTGGAACTTCCTAGAGACTTGTTAAATTGTTGTGACAAAAATGTTGATAGTGATAAGGACAATGAAGTCCAGGATGAGGAGGTCTCAGATGGAGATGAGGAACTCATTGGGAACTGGAGCAAAGGTCACTTTTGTTATGCAGAAGCAAAGAGAATGGCTGTATTGTGCCCTGTTCTAGGGATCTATGGATCTCTGAACTTGAGGGTGGCGATTTAGGGTATCTGGCAGAAGACATTTCTAAGTGGCAAAGTGTCCAAGATGCAGCCTGCCTGCTTCTAACAACCTATACTAATATGCATGAGCAAATAAGTGACCTAAACCTGGAATTTATATTTAAAAGGAAAGCAGAGTGTAAAAGTTTGGAAGATTTGCAGCCTGGCCATGTGGTAGAAATGAAAATCTCATTTTCAGGGGAGCACTTCTAGCCAGCTGCAAAAATTCACACAACTAAAAGTAGGGCAAATGCTGATAGCCAAGACAATGGGGAAAAGGCCTCCAAAGTATTTCAGAGACCTTTGTGGCAGCCCCTCCCATCACAGGCCCAGAGGCCTTGGAAGGAAGAATAGTTTTGTGGGCCAGGCCCAGGACCCTACTGCGCTGCACAGTTTTGGGACACTGCTCCCTGCATCCCAGCTGCTCCAGCTCCAGCTGTAGCTCAAACAGACCCATGTACAGCTCAGGGCACTTCTTCAGAGGGTGCAAGCGATAAGCCTTGGTGGCTTCAACATAGTGTTAAGACTGTGGGTGTATAGAGGACAAGAGTTGAGGCTTGGAAGCCTCTGCCTGGATTTCAGAGGATGTATGGAAATGCCTGGATGTTCAGGCAGAAGTCTGCTGCAGTGTTGGATCCCTCATGGCGACCTCTACTAGGGCAGTGCAGAGGGAAAATGTGGGGTTGAAGCCACTACTTGAAGTCCCCACTGGGGCACTGCCTAGTGGAGCTGAGAGAAGTGGGTCATCATTCTCCAGACCCCAGAATAGTAGATCCACTGGCAGCTTGCACCCTGAACCTAGAAGAGCTTTAGGCCCTCAACACCAGCCCATGAAAGCAGTTGTGGAGGCTGAACCCTGCAAAGTCACAGGGGCAGAGCTGCCCAAACTTTGCTCCTGTGACTTTGCAGGGTTGCACCAGCATGCCATAGATGTGGGACATAGTGTCAACGGAGAATAATTTGGAGCTTTAAGGTTTAATGACTGTGTTACTGGGTTTCAGACTTGCATGGTGCCTATAGCCCCTTTAGTTTGGTTAATGTCTCCCCTTTGGAATGAGAGTATTTACCCAATGCCTGTACCTCCATTGCATTTTGGGAGTAACTAACTTGTTTGTGATTTTATAAGTTCATAGGTGGAACAGTCTTGCTTTGTCTTAGATGAGACTTTGGACTGTGGACTTTTAATGCTAGAATGAGTTAAGTATTTAGGAGACTTTTGGGAAGGCACAATTGTGTTTTGAAATGTAAGAAGGGCACGAGATTTGGGAGGGGCTAGGTGCAGAATGATATGGTTTGGAGCTGTGTCTCCACCCAAATCTCATGTTGAAATGTAATCCTCAATGCTGTAGGTGGAACCTGGTGGAAGGTGATTGGATCATGGGAGTGGTTTCTCATGGCTTAACAACATCCTCTTCGGTGCTGTCATGGTAACAGTGAGTTCTCACGAGATCTTTTTTTTTTTGGCTTGTTTGTTTGTTTTTTCAGGTGTGTAGCACCACTCCTCTCTCTTTTCTTCCTGCTTTTGGCCATGTGAAGTGTCATATCTCCTTTTGTCTTTCACCATAATTGTAAGTTTCCTGAGATTTCCTTAGAAACCAAGGAAAGGCTCCCATTCCTTCTGCATAGCCTGTGGCACTGTGAGCCAATTAGACCTCTTTTCTTTATAAATTACCTAGTCTCAGGTTTTTTTTTTTTTTTAATAGTAGTACAAGAATGGACTAATACAAAGGGGGAATCTGGAGGGCTTAACTGCATTCTTATTACTAACCACACGAGGCTAGTTTCTTCATAATATTTTATGTAGCCAGCCTCCTTAGCTAAAGAAACATGGACAAGAGTGCTTGGGTGCAAATTTAAAACAAGATCATTGTGTTAATACAAAGTAATAATACTGAGGCCCATCACAGAATATCTCTAAGGTCTTTGATTATTGTAGAAAATATAAGACAGGATCTTAATCTCTGTTTTGTAAGTATACCTGCAATACTACTACTTAGAAACTATTTCCTGCTCTGAAAACCAGAGCTTCCTCTTTGGGAGCAAGGAGACCAGTGTAATTCTAATTTTAGTGTATTCAAAATAAAAGGCCAATGTTCCTACCCTTGGCAAATTCCTTCTTGATATGCTGGCTATTCAGAGCACCTTCAACTCATCCATATTCCTGAATATACACAGCCATGCATAATAGTCTATGTGTAGCATATTTGCCTGTGCTCCTAGAGAGCCTGACTGTGCACACAAATCCTTCTGTGTCACAGTCATGTGAGGACATTTCTAGGGGACATTATCCTGATGTCCTCATCCTCTTGTCCAACTAGGTTATACTAAATCTGTCTATTGATTCTATTTGCAACACTTTTCAACGTGTCATTGCCTACATTTTCCTATGATTTCCAGTTCTTTAAAAATTAGTGGAAACATTAATTGGCTGAAGAAAATAAATTATGAATATTTATAATTCCTAAGTCCCTAACTTTCTCAGTTCTTTGGGTTCTAAGTAAGATTCTTTTGATTGTTCTGAGGATTGATAGATGAAAATATAAAAAGAATGAAGTTGGATTTTCTGATTACTTCTTCGTCTGTCCAATTCCCTCCTCAGAAGAATTATTCTAATGACCCTTTTCAGTTTTGCAAGTGTAAAGGTACTAGGCACCCGTTGTCCCATGGAAATGGTATTACAGGACATTATGGGCTTGGGAAAGTATGTGCTTGAGAATAATAGCTCTGGAAATGTGGCTCTGATTGCTAGGCGAGAAATAAATGTGCACAAAGTCCAAGGACCCTTTTCCTTCAAAGTTTAAGCATTACTCTGATAAATGGAGATGGTCTCACTTACTTTAATAGTAGGAAAGGAGATCAAGATCCTGAAAGAAAAGTCAACACTCAAGAGTGAAAAATTTAAGCTAGTAATCTAGGCTCAATGCCTGGACTCAAGTGTTGATGGCAAGAGCTGCTTTCAGTTCAATGTTCCACTGGTTGAATGACAGAACATGGATCCAGAACATGGAGGTCACTGCTATATGTTCAGAACTGAGACCAATTAGATAGTCACTGAAGCACAGGACTCTGCAGAATCAGTTTTCAACTCCATCATTGTGGTAGAGATGGAAGCAAGGTAGGCAGAAAGCTGAGCTCTACTAACAAACCATCTGATTTTTTATTTTTCTATGCCTAGTGTTGGAAAGCAAAACTGATCTTTTTGTAAAAATCCTTATTTGATTAAAGGAATACTGAATTAATTAATTTAAAAATAAAATACATGTGACTGTTATGGAATGAAAGTTTGTATCTCCCCTGACTTCATGGGTTGAAGCCTTAACCTCCTGTGTCACTGTATTTAAAGATAGGCACTCTAAGGAAGTAACTGAGGTTAAATGAGATCATAAGGGTGGGACTCTGATCTGATAGGATTAGTGTCTTTGAAAGAAGAGACTAGACACCAGAGCATTCTCTCTTCTTTTTTTTCTCTCTCTCTTTTTCTTAATGTCTCTCTCCCTTTCTCCACCAAGTGAGGATACAACAAAAAAGTGGCCATCTGCAAGCCAGAAAAAGGGCCCTTACCAGAAACTGAATTGGCCAGAACCTTGATGTTGGACTTCTAGACTGGAGAATTGTGAACAAATATATTTATGTTATTTAAGCCATCCAGTCTATGGTATTTTGTTATGGCAGCCTAAGCAGACTAATATAGTGACCATATTTGTACTCCAAGCTAGGGAAATAGGTCATAATAGTCACATCAGAATAATGAATTCTTTCTTGTTAGAGGTATAGATATAGGATTTAATAGAAGCAGAAGTATACAATATCATAAGCATAAAAGTAGAAATTTATTCATAATGTTTACAGACAATCACATGGGAGCCAAATAAGAATTGTAAAGAAAATTTCTAGATACCAAGGACCTTGTTATTCAAAGTCAGTGTAATACTGATACAGTTGGCTATTTATTACCCTGGGGTAACTAAGATGCCAGAAAAAGGTAGATTTTCTTCTATGTGATTTAGATATATTACCCATACAAAATCATGGAATTATTTTTAAGAATCTATATCTCCCTTTGATAACATTCATGCATGACAAGTTTTGTCAACATCTGTTTTTGTTGTTGTAGTTGTTTTAAACAAGTCTATTGAAATCAATGGTCTCTAATTCAATTCTAGGAAGGTTAAATATTATCTATGATCATTTAAGGTGATATAATACTTCTACTGTGGGAAGTCATACATAAAATCCTGTTATATTTCAATGCTTTTATATATATATAAATTAAGATAGACTCATTGTCTTTACTTACTAGTTTTAAAGGGCACTTGACGATGAGGTAGCCACTTAGAGTGACAGGGAAAATGATCCTTCCAGAATCGTTGTAGAAATTCACAGATGTCTAAGGAATGTTACTTTCTAGTTCTCTACCTCTTACCTTTGAAACAGATCTTTGAAAAAGAATAGAAACATACTTCTATTAAGACACATACAATGTATTATTCATTTCCAGTTAACATTGGGAGAAGGCAGTTTACATTCAAGCCTGATTTCCTGGTCACTTGAAAAGTATAAGCACTGGAATATACCTTTTGAAGGAGATTTTGACAATTATTTTTTAGTTGTTTTTTTTCTTTATAAGAAAAGCATTAATCAATTCCTCTTGATAAATTGCAATCTGCTCAATTCTCTCTTCATAAGGCAAGGTCATAGGGTTTTTTCTATGACAGGGTCTTGTTCCATTGCACAGCCTGGATGAAGTGCAGTGGCACAATCACAGCTCACTGCAGCCTTAGTCTACTGGGCTCAAGTGATCCTCCCAGCTCAGCCGCCTGAGTAACTAGGACTACAGGCATGCACCACCACACCTGGTTAATTTTGTACTTTTGTAGAGATGGGGTTTTGCCATGTTGCCTCAGCTGGTCTCGAACTCCTGGGCTCAGGCAATCCTCCCACCATGGTCTCCCAAAGTGCTGGGATCATAGGCATGAGCCACTGTTCCAAGCCATGGTCATATTTTTTAAATCAGATAGATCTAGATTAAATTTTGAGCTCAACCACAGCTGCATGACCTTGGGTATACTTCTTTTTCCCTTATCTGCTAAGTATGATAGAATTAAATGAGAAGAGAAGAGAAAAGAAAAAGTTTAACCCAGGAACCAGCACACAGCAGCCATTTGATAAACCGTAACTACTGCTGTTGTGAAGATTCTTGCTATGCTGCTGATGGTGCAAAGCATGCTAAGGCAAGAGTAGAAAGAGCCTCCTTCCTATATTTGGCATATCCTCTCAATAATGATTCTGCCAATATTCATGAAGTGTCTACCATGTGTCCGACACAGAATTAGGCATCTGGTGTAAAGGAATAAACAAAACAGGCCTGCCTCCTTGTGTTCATTGTGCTTAAGGAGTAGTTATAAGGTGAATATTACATTGAGATCATAAACATAAATATAGAAATGCAAATAGGGATAAGTTCTCTAATGGAAAATTCGCAGTGCTATGGGAGAATATAAAAGGGAAACGAAATTTAGCTGAAATGTGCAGAATGGTCTCTCTGCAGATCTACTGCTGAGACCTGAAGAAACAGAATGAAATAATAGGCAAATAAACAGATGAGAAACCCTCCAGGCTTTGCACGTGCAAAAGCCCTTGAGTAGGGAAGAAGCATGTGCACTTGAGGCACTGCCAGAAGACGAGTGTGGCTGAAATGCATAATGGGGAGGAGTGATGTGATATGAAGAGATAGAAGTAGACAGGGGCCTGATCCAACTACTTGTTAAAAGTTGGAGTTCTTTTCCTAAAGGCAATGAAAAGTTGTTTTGAATAGAGGAGTGACAGAATTGAATCTGCATGATTTAAAGAACACTTTGACAGCTTCGTGGATGATGGAGTAAGGAGATGCAAAGCAGAACAGGATGACCAGTTAAAAGCATTTTATTATTCCAGGGAGGATATAACAGCAGCTTACGGAAGCCTCATGGCAGTAAAGAAGGAGATGAATGAATATTTTATATGCATACACACATATATGTGGCAGATACAACTTTATTTACTCTTATGTTTTTAAATCTGTAAAACAAAAGTCAGAAAAGTTAAAATAACTTGCTCATGGTCACATAGGTAGAAAGTAGTGTTACTAGAACCTGACCTTATATTTGTCTTAATTCTAAAGTCCTTACTTTTGAGCATTATTCTATTCTGTGTTTGCCATCTAATCCAGAGGATGAGTCTAGATTCTACCCCTCTACACTGGTACCAATGATTCCTTTCAGCTTCTGAACCCTTGGGATTTGCAGTGACTGAGGAGACAACAGCTGTGCTAGGTGCATCCTTGAGGCAATCACAGCCAGTTTCCAGTACATTCCAATATCAGTATCACCAGTGGCCCTAGACACTCCCATCCAGAATGCTCTAGGGTTTCAGAAAAATGGCCTTTATAGAAAATGAGAGGAATTATCTAAGCTTTACCCTCATACATTAGGAAAAGTGGAATAATTGCTTGTATTGTGGGATGTTGTAGATAAACAGAGGAATTAAAGTAAATGTTTTGAAAGGAAAATGGAAGATCACTGAACCAGAAGTGTTTTGATCAGGTGGCAAATAAGGGTTCAGAGGAGATAATTAAAATAATATGATTTTGGGGGGGGAGGAGAAAGGGGGACAGACTAATTATAAAGCATCAAGATCTTGACATGGTTTCAGAGAGGAAACATAGAAAAATATATCAGATATTAGAGTTGAGGAAATACAGTAATAATCAATACCACTATTGAAAGGTTACTATATGCAATTAAATGTATCATCTCATTTAATCTAATATCATAATAATACTTATTTACTTGATATCAGAGATACCAAGAATTTGCCTTGTATTACTCAACTAATGAGTGATGGAGTCAGGATACTGAGTCTGTCCCCAAAGGTAAATGCAAATATTAAATTCTCCTGATGTTGAGTGGCAGAGAGGGGCATGAAATGAGTTTGAATGAATCCTGTCTCTGATTCTTGCCTCTTATCCTAAACAGAAAGAGAACTATAAAGAAGAGTGCAGAAGAGAGGAAAAGAAGTTACCAGTATAGTCTTTGGGATGACCTTTCTTTAGAACACTAAAAGAATAAAGTGAAGGTTGCAAAGCTTGACAAATGGCACAGGCAAATTCTCGAAGGCTGTAACTCTGGTGACAGAATGAGGTTTCTTGGGAGTTATTGCAGATACCAGACAAACGGTGGTACATTTTAAATCACGCATGGGGAATAATAACAGTGATGAGATTTCTGTTCTTACTGGCCCCTTCTTTTGTGTAACATATTGTGCAGGAGGTGGGGGAGTTGTGTGGGAGGGGATTTATACTAGAGCTTAGAAATATTAATATGTGTGAGATGCCAACAGTCAGAATTTAACTGATTGCCATTTGGTCAAGGGAGTTGATTTCTAGTGAGAGAATATATTATCAGAGACAGAAGGAACTTCTACACCCCAGGCCAAGGCTGTTTAGGGAGGAAGATAGTGAGTTGCTGATAAACTTGATCATGGAGCTGTTGCTAGCTATAGTAATAGTTGCCAAGCACTTTCTATGCCAGGCCCTATTCTAAGTACCTCTCATGCTTTACTACCTTATTGTTCAATTCTTATAACACCCTATGTATCAGTTGCTATCATAATAATTCCAATTTTACAGATAAGAAAACTGAGACAGAGAAAGGTTAAGAAATTTGTCTATCTTTGTACTGCTAATAGGTATTAATTGAGATTTGAGCCTAAGAGATTTGACTGTAGAGCGTGTATGTTTAACCATTGTACTATCCCATCTCTGTTGCAAGTCCGACATCTGTTTTTTTTTAACTTTTCTTAATAATGAGCATGCAGATTAGATTTTCTTTCAAGACCCGCTTCACTTTGCTTATATTAAACACATTAAAAATCAATTATTATGCAGCATTGAAAATTGATTTCAAAAAAGCTTTTTTAGCATGGAGCCCTCTATAAATGTCTTTCTGTGTTATACATGTAAGATGGAACCCTAGATAGAAACTTAGGGAATGAAATATTTATTATAGTACTAAATGCACAAAATAAATATTAAACTACTTGATAAGAGTAGGTGGAAATTACCATACTTAATTGTCTAATCCTATAAAGATTATTTTTTCCTTTTAAAAAAGTTAGGCTTAACTCTTCTCTTGCCAGGTGTACTGGGGGGTTGGTTGGAAATGGATCAAGACTTGATCAAGAGAGTCTCTGCCCTCAAAGGTGTGGCCAATGATGGCATTTGAAGATGAGCCAGGAGCCAAAGATTAAGAGGGAGGCTCACTCTACTAAGGCAGAGAAGGAAAGCCTAGTAGACCACTAGACTGGAGATCAGAAACTAATATGGAAAGTGAGGGTCCAGTGTCATGGTGGTTAGCAGGAAGTGGCAGCCAAGGTTGGAAGGAATTAGCGGGACCAGTCAGTGCTGCCGCCCCTGCTTTCTGATGAAAGCTGCCACTGAGAGTCGTTTTGGAGAGCTGCCTATTTAAAGGGCAGCCATAGGTCAAGTTGAATGTCTCTGGCTCCTTTTGGAAAATATGTATGAGTGGAAAGAGACCATGGAGCAGAATGACAATGCACTCTCCTTTAGTAAACTGTCACCATTTTTCCTTCAAAAACTCTTCACTGTACATGTTTTTGATCTTTCTTCTGTCATCATAGTCGCTCTCATTAAAGTCACCTAAACTTCCCTCCCCTATACCACACATGGTAGAAATAAAATTTCTGTCTTTCTTTTCTCAGAGGCAGTTTAATAGCACCCTGCAGATCCAAGTAGGAGACATGGGCTTTTCCAATGTCAGCCAAAAGTATATTAATTCAAATGGGAGTCAAAAGAGGGTTGTCACTGTATTGGTTAAAAGCAAAGGTTTTGCTCAGAAAAACTGGGCTCCAGCTACCTCTGCACTTATGATGTGTCCACTGCCTTCTCTGTGAGGCTTTGGGCAAGGTTCTCTGATCAGCTCACTTCAACTTTGTAAAATTGTTTGCAGAATTGAGTTGGAGAATACAAATGAGGATTGGCCATAATAGGCACCTCATAAATGGTGGCTATTATTTTTATTGATATTATTGTTATCATTAAAATGCTCAATAACTGCAAGGTTCAAACAGTAGGACAGAAAGAACTTACTTAAAGCACTTCAGGTCCCCTGGGACATAGTGAGCATTCACTAAATGGGCATTACTATTCGCATGATCATGTTCTCTTTGTAGAACAGCCGAAGAAGCAGCTTAGAATCTATTCAGTAAGGCCACTTTCATCCTCACTGCATTAAAATTCTCTCTCACCCTTATGTTTAACTATATTTCAAGCAAAGAACATAACTGTCTTCACCTTGGCATAAGGTTGCTTTCTAATTTAAAGAATTTGGTTCCTTGTTGGAATAAAAGAGAAAGAAGACATAATGTATAATGTTTGATTTAGGAATCAGGCAGAACCATTAATACCATTTTATCCTCCTATTTTGGGGTTTAAGGACTGGGTACTGGATTCCTTTAGCCAGGGATATTATAAAAAATAATATTTTTATTATTCTATCATAAAAATAAAACTAAGACATTTATTAATCTGAGCTTAAGATATTCCATATAGATAATTCAACCAAATTTCTCATTCACTAGTTCATGTATTCATTCAACAGACATTTATTTAGTGCTTTCTTCTAAGTGCTTAAAATTTACATCATTTTAATCTCCAACATTGAGTCTTAGAATTGGACTGAAAAAAAAAAGGCTAATGAAATAAAATGGAATTTTATAGTGTGGAATAATACTCCACTTGTGATTTTTTTTGTAATTTAGCAAGTTCATTTCTTCTTGTTTTGTGCTCCAACCCCACCTTCCAGCTGCATTCAACCACTGCTTTTCTCGTCCCAAGTGATGGTAGGAAATTGGAGGGCAGGAATAGAGGCCAGGGTATTTCTGTTCCCATCCTACATGAAAGACGTTCATGCCCCTTGCTATACTCACCTAGCTCCGGTGCACTTTCTCTCCTTGCTCCTTTAGGCTTAGAGGTGGTCATCCCTTTCCCCTGTTGGTAGTCCATGAGTGCCTCTCTACTCTACAGCCTTCGCTGGTTTCCTTACTTCTCCCCACTCCTTTGTAGAGAGTTCTTTATTACATTCTCTTCAAAATCCTGTCGTTTTGAGCCTTCTTTCTCCTGCCAGGACATCAGCTGATAGATACATGTAGCTATGTAGTCAAATAACCTCACCTGTAGAGCTAAGAATTTGTTTACAATGTAACAAAAATGACAACAAAAACTACCTAAAACTGTTTTAATATTTCAAAAGAGATATTTTTACTACTGAGAATCTTGAGGTGAAACTACTTAACTATTGTTCTAATTCATATTTATATACACATTTCTAGGGATGTATAGATAAGGCATTGCTCATCAGGGACTCAGGCAGTGGATTTGCTTGCTAGCTTTTATTGCCTTGAGATTTTTAAACTTGCATGTTGTTTTGTGTATGTGAGCCCCACATGCCCGGACATATCTGCGAAGAAACATTGAGGTTTTTTCCATAAGAGATTGCTTTACTCCTCCTACTCCTTGCCTCACGATTTCTCTTGATTATACAGAATAGTGACAAGAAACCAGAAAAAAAAAAAACCAAAAATTATGTTTTACAGTGTTTAAATATGGTCTGAGAAGGACTCCCTACTTCTATAGTTGAGTCTTTGTGGATGAACTATAACCTAGCATAATGGCAAAACTGAAAACCTAACCTAGTGGTATGCACCTGTAACAGTAGCTGAGTGTTGGCCAATCCCAGCAGCCATACTTCAGCCACCCATAGACTGCTGAATGTTCAAACTGCCTTCAAATAAGGCAAATGCCAAGTTGTAACCAATCTTATTGTTTCTGTATTTCACTTCCGATTCCTATATGTCACTTTACCTTTGTCTGTCTATAAATTTCTTCTGACCATGAGGCACTCCTGGAGTCTCTGTGAATCTGCTGTCATTCTGGGGGCTGCCCAATTCGTGAATTGTTCATTGCTCAATGAAATTCCTTTAAATTTAATACAGGTAATATCAATAGTTTAATGGGAAAATCAAAAGGAAGAAACAGGAGACAGGCAATCTGCTGTCCTTTTCCCATATGGGTGACAATACAATTGAAGAATAAGTACTAATTAGCTAAATGAAAAGCTCAAGCTGTGATTGTTGAGGAGTTTAATTTTAGGGCAAACTGAGATGCTTTCCTAATCCTTTAGAGGTAGAAACAGAGAGATACTCAGAATGCCTTACCTTGGAAATCTAGCCAGTAAAACCCTCATATGTCCCAGAGGGAACATCAACGAAATTATTTAGAGGAAATGTTAAGAAAAATACTGAGAATTAAGTAACTTGATTTTTCATATATATCTTACTCTGAAAACCAAAGTAAAAATGTTGTTCTGAAATATTCTTTGATTATATTAAGAGCAAGTTATAGAAGTATATGTTAGATTTAGATTTGTTAAATAACATAACCTCTATAGAATCTACTATACAACTATATTGCTATGGGTTGAAGAGTGGAATAATTTATTTCTGCCTGGATAAGAAATAAATGGCTATATTGAAAATAAGATGAAGAGTATCACAGTATTTTCCCATTCTGCTAGATTAGGAAACACGTGTAAAAGAAAAATGACTATGTTTGCTCTTAGGATCGTGGCTAGAGACTGAATGCTTGTGTCTTCCCAAAATTCATATGTTGAAACCTAATCCCTAATGTTAGGGCATTTGAAAGTGGAGCCTTTAGGAGTTGATTAGTCATGAGGGCTCTGCCTTCGTGAATGGGATCACCGCACTTGTAAAAGAGACTCTCAGAGGGCTCCCTTGACATTGCCTTCTGTGAACCAAGAAGTGACCCTTACCAGCCAAGGAATCTGTTGGTGCCTTTCTCTTGGACTTCTCAGCCTCCAGAACTGAGAAATAAATTGTGGTTGCTTATAAGCTACCTAATCTATGGTATTTTCATTATGGCAGTCTAAATAAAGAAGACAATCATGATTTGCTAATCTAATAATGTGTAGTCCATTTCTTTTCTGGAATCTGACATATAAAACCTACACTTGGTTCCCATAATATTTTTTCTTAAAAGAAAATCAGGAATATTAACTTTACCTCCAGTCTTCTGATTTCACATTCATTACTTGGTGTTATTAAAAAACTAACAGAGTATAAATGATTCAGTGTTTCTTGGTAACCTGGGTTATAATTTGACTATGTCAGGAGACAAACATTTCAAGATTATATGCTATTCTAAGCAACTCACTTATCTTGAGATTCAGTTCTCTTTCCACCAGCATGGCATCCAGCTTTTGGTGATCTGAGCCCCTTTCTTCTGGGCATTGAAGCATAAACAAGACAAAAAAAAAAGAGGTGAGTAGTTGAACGTTCGTTTTTTCCTGTTGATTTTTTTTCTTTCTGACTAGTTCCTTGATGTTCAATTACTTCTTATGAATTCAAAAGACCTAACTTTTAGAAATAAGATTTTAGCTTCTTTTCTTAATCCACCTTCCTACAAAGTAACTTGGATAGAGACAAGATTGTCTGTATCATTTGGGGGCATTTGTATTGAAAGCTTCTAAGTATCACCTTTTGAAGTAGTTAATTCTTATAACAAAAATGTGTTCCACCTTGATAGCAAGCTTTCTGACAAGGCTGGCCTGGGATATTTTAATACATACAAGCCCTGATGCTAATATGTGCACAGATATTCTGAACCAAACATAGTCTTAGTTGACATCAGGGTATTAGGAGATCAATATGATAGAACTGGCAGTGGTTCTGAAAAGGAATTTTACACTGAAAATCTCATTTGGAAAAATTGCCTCCTACTGGCTACTGTAATAGGAGTACTATAACTACATTAATAACTTCTTGGAACTTCTTGGTTCCACTTATGTGTAATTATAATTTTCAAGTGCTAACTAGGCTTCTGGTAAAGCCCAGGGGAACATTTCGCATTAAGGGAGAAGTACAGTTGATTATTTAATTGTCATCACTTCTTTTTTCTCCTTCCTTAAAGAAGATATTTTGGATTCAGGTGAGAGTCATCATTTCTACCTTAAATTTGCTCTGACTTCAGTATTTTACCTGATCTGATAATACACATAACTGGAATAGCAAAAGTAAAATGAGGCTGTTTACAATTGTATAAGTTCCCTCAGGAAGTTAAAAAACACCCCTAACACTCTGCTGGGAACTCTTTAAAGAGAGCTTTTTCCTCTTTAAATACATATCGATATACACAACAACAGAATAGCACAATAGGTAGATAACAAAAGGCTCAAATAAATGCCAGAAAGAAAATAAAACAGAAGTAAATTTTTGAAACTAGACATGAGAAACAATTTCAGATAAGACTGGAATCAATATATTATTATTTAATAAATGACTTTATTAGAAACCAAAGGAAACTTTCACTCTGATATAAAGGTCAATGTAAAATTAAGATTAGGCAATATAAAATTGTTACTTATGCATGACTTCTGTGGAAAAAAAATTATAAAGGTACAAATCTCTTTTGATGACCACACAGGACATTTACCCCAATTTCTTCTTTATTTTATAAATGATAACATTGCATATATTAGGCATCAAGTAACTATATTTATTTTCTAAGATAATACCAGTAATATACAAGTATAAAAGATCCACAAGTACAGTTACTGCATTAGGAGTACTTTGAAATTTACCCATAATGGTACACATAAATTCTTAGTATATGTCTTAATACATTGAGCATAGTTCTATCCATACAGGTCTGAACTCTCCTCCATCTTCAAAAAAAAAAAAAAAGAAAGAAAGAAAAAGAAACTTTTTTGTATACGCTAATTATAAACCTAATAATCTGTAAAATTTTATACCAAGTTTCAATACAAGCTATGTTTGATTCTAGGGAAAAAATAGTTTTATATGTTGCCCCATTTTTAAAAACTAGAACATGAGGCATGAGAGGGTTAAACCAATTTCTAAGTGTTGTAACTTATTTTAGGACTTGCTTCTCATTGTAATATTCCATGGAGACTAGTTCCTTAGACTGGAAGCTTGTATAGACAGAAGCTGTGTATGTTTGGCTCAGTGGTATATATACAGTACCAGGCAGCTCAGTAGCTATTTGTAGACTATTCATGTGAAACTCACAGCTACCATGGAATGACCTCTGTTTCATTCTTGCCAATTAACCAGTATAGGATAACTGTTTTTGTTTTTGTTTTCACAGTGTTCAATAACCTTTTACAGCTCTTTGATTTCACAGAATAATAGAATTTTATGCCTTGGAGAAAACTTTAGGATTATATGCTCAGTTCCCTTGTAAATAAATGTCTCATTCCCAGGCAAAATAATTTTATTGGGGATCCCAGGTTATTCTTGCTTTTTAAAAGTTAGTATTATTACCAGAGTGAGAGTAATTGAAAATAGGTTTTTGATTGATGTCATATCAATTCTAAACAGTTTGGAAAGGAGCTGTGTCCTAGTTTCACTTTTTATTTCCTACATGTTCTGGAATATAGGTTTTAAAGTTACATGTCATCCAGTTAGGAGTAAAATCAAGGAAACTGCTGTATCAATGTCAATAACATAAACTAGACACTTTATTAACTAGTTATTGTTCCAAACAAGATTGATATTAATTTAGTGATTACCAAGCATGTGCTTTTAATTGGTTAGAGTTTCCTCAAGCACAGTCAACCCTTCATACACACTATTTCTACAAACTGCCTAGCATCTAAAATATTTGTTACAATGTTCATTAGATAGTCTCATTTTTAATTTCAAATATAAAGTTACCATAACTATATATGTGGAACAAATAGGCTATAAATAGAAGTAATCATAATATTAAATATGAAAGCAAAACACTGTCAATTGTACTTTAGCTGCATTCTGCCCTGTATGTTCTGGATAAGGATCCAGAAGTGAGTACTAATTATTGAGATGATATAAGCTATGTTCCTTTACTGTTCTTTTCTTCAGTTATCTCAGCAATAAACTGTAGATAACAAATTTATAATTCAGATAATTTTAGTAAAAATTAAATGAGATAAAGATGTCAATTTTTCTCAAATTGATCTATAGATTCTATTTTTTTTTAGCCAAAATCCCCACAGGTTTTTTCTTTTGATAAAACTGACAATCGAATTTTAAAGTTTATATGAGAATGCAAGGCAATTTAATGTATGGAAATGAGCCAAGGCAATTTTGAAGAAGCTGAACAGATTTGGGAGCTTTTCACTGAATAATATAAAGCTATATATCAATAAGACATTGGTATATTGGCGCAATAGTAGACAAACTGATCAATGCAACAAAATGCTGTTCCGGAAACAAACTCACATATATTCAGTTACCTGAAATATAATGAAAATGGCAGTACAGTGTAGTGATAAAGAAATGATCTCATTCAATAGTACTTCATAAATTGAGTATCTATTTGGAAAATAACATGTATCTTGACCCCTACTGTACATTTTACATAAAAATTCAATTCCAGGTGAATTAATGATATAAATGTGAAAGGGAACAAAGTTTACAGAAGACCACCTATCTTCATGACCTTGTCACAGGAAAAGTTTTCTTAGTCAGAAAACAAAAAGTATTAACTAGATATTTTAAAATATTTAAATGTAATTATATTAAAATTAAGAATTTCTAGTTACTAAAAGACAGTACTAATAAAGTCTAAAAGCCACACACAGAAAAATATTCATGATATATTTATCTGACAGAGGACTAGTATTCATGACTTTTTTTTTAATTGTACTTTAGATTCTGGGGTACATGTGCAGATCATGCAGGATTGTTGCATAGGTATATACATGGCAATGTGGTTTGTGGCCTCCATCCCCCCGTCACCTATATCTGGCATTTCTCCCCATGTTATCCCTCCCCAACTTCCCCATTCCCCCGCTGTGACTTCCCTGCCACCCCAACAGACCCCAGTGTGTGATGCTCCTCTCCTGTGTCCGTGTGTTCTCATTGTTCAACACCCACCTATGAGTGAGAACATGCAGTGTTTGATTTTCTGTTCTTGTGTCAGTTTGCTGAGAATGATGGTTTCCAGATTCATCCATGTCCCTACAAAGGACACAAACTTATCCTTTTTTATGGTTGCATACTATTCCATGGTGTACACATGCCACATTTTCCTTGTCCAGTCTATCATTGATGGGCATTTGGGTTGATTCCAGGTCTTTGCTATTGTAAACAGTGCTGCAATGAACATAATGTGTGCATGTGTCTTTATAATAGATTTATATCCCTTTGGGTATATACCCAGTAGTGGGATTGCTGGGTCCAATGACATTTCTATTTCTAGATTCTAGAGGAATTGCCACACTGTCTTCCATAATGGTTGAACTAATTTACACTCCCACCAACAGTGTAAAAGTGTTGCTTTTTTTCCACATCCTCTCCAGCAACTATCTCCAGATTTTTTAATGATAACCATTCTAACTGGCATGAGATGGTATCTCAATGTGGTTTTGATTTGCATTTCTCTAATGACCAAAGATGATGAGCATTTTTTCATATGTTTCTTGGCTGCATATATGTCTTCTTTTGAAAAGTGTCTTTTCATATCCTTTGCCCACTTTTGAATGGGTTTTTTTGCTTTTTTCTTGTAAATATGTTTTAGTTCTTTTTAGAATCTGGATATTAGTCCTTTGTCAGATGGGTAGATTGCAAAAATTTTTCCCATTCTGTTGGTTGCTGGTTCACTCTACTGATTGGTTTCTTTTGCTGTGCAGAAGCTCTTAAGTTTAATTAGGTCCTATTTGTCTATTTTGGCTTTTGTTGCTGTTGCTTTTGGTGTTTTAGTCATGAAGTTCTTTCATGTGCCTATGTCCTAAATGGTGTTTCCTAGGTTTTCTTCTATGATTTTTATGGTGTTAGTTGTTATGTTTAAATCTTTAATCCATCTGGAGTTAATTTTTTATAAGGGGTAAGGAAGGGATCCAGTTTCAGCTTCCTGCATTTGGCTAGCCAGTTTTCCCAGCACCATTTGTTAAATAGTGACTCATTTTCCCATTGCTTGTTTTTGTCAGGTTTGTCAAAGATCAGATGACTGTAGATGTGTGGCATTACTTCTGAGTTCTCTGTTCTGTTCCCTTGGTGTATATCTTTGTTTTGTTACCAGTATCATGCTGTTTTGATTACTGTAGCCCTGTAGTATAGTTTGAAATCAGATAGTGTGATGCCTCCAGCTTTGCTCTTTTTGTTTAGCATTGTCTTGGCTATACAGGCTCTGTTTTGGTTCCATATGAGGTTGAAAGTGTTTTTTTTTTTCCAGTTCTGTGAAGAAAGTCAATGGTAACTTGATGTGGATAGCATTGAATCTATAAATTACTTTGGGCATTATGACCATTTTGATGATATTGATTCTTCCTAACCTTGAGCATGGAATTTTTTTCCATCTGTTTGTGTCCTCTCTTATTTTGTTGAGCAGTGGTTTGTAATTCTCCTTGAAGAGATCTTTTACATCCTTTGTTAGTTGTATTTCTGGGTATTTTATTCTCTTTGTAGCAATTTTGAATGGGAGTTCGCTTATGATTTGGCTCTCTGTTTCTCTGTTGTTGGTGTATAGGAATGCTTGTGATTTGTGCACATTGATTTTGTATTGGGAGACTTTGCCCAAGTTGCTTATCAGCTTAAGGAGGTTTTGAGCTGAGACAATGGGGTCCCTTTTTTTCAGGGGAATGAGCGGTTCTGTCTTTCTGGTGTTTCAGGTGCCACTGTGGTATGAGAAAACAAACAAACAATAAAACCTGCTGGGGCTAAAACAGCCCCACAGTTTTGTGCTGGAAACCCAGGGAGCTGGTGTTGTAGGCACCAGAGGGAATCTCCAGGTCTACAGGTTGTGAAGATCATGGGAAAAGCACATTATCTGAGCCAGAGTGCTGGAGTGTTTGGAAACATCCCTAATGGCTTCCCTTGGCTAGGAGAGGGAGTTATCTGGCCCTTTGCACTTCCCGGTGAGGTCATGCCCCACCCTGCTTCAGTTTGCCCTCCTTGGGGTACATTCACTGCCTAACCACTCCCAGTGAGATGAATCTGGTACCTCGGTTGGAAATGTGGAGATCACTCACTTTCTGCATCGGTCTTGCTGGTAACTGTGGACCAGAGCTGTTTCTATTCAGCCATCTCGGTGAAAGTCTATTTTATTTTATTTTTTTATGATTCTAAACACTGGAATATTTGAAACATTTAATGTTTGAACATTACTAAGACACAATATTTAGATATTTGTCTTTGTTTTCTACTTTGAGTCAAGGGGGTTTTCCATATTTTAGAAGATAGACTCAAAGGTAAGTACAAATATTCTGAATAGTGCAGTGTATCATTAAATACAATATCAGAATCTCATTACTGAACACTTATCCATTGGATTAGAGAGTTCTCCCATTTGCATAAAAATTAGACTTTCATGTTAATTCATATTTGGCTATCATCAAGCAGGTAAAACTAAATATAAGTAGAATATTAGGGAACAGCATGGCTTGATGAATGGTTAATGGAAATACTGCTTTGCTCTTTTCTGGCTGGGAAGAATGGCATTCTTACACTTCAATCTATTTAAAAAAGTATTAAGAGAATAAAGGACCAAACAAACAGAAACGTTTTGTAGAAAAAAAAAAAGTTTCATTGGGAGAAGTTGCTTTACTGTTTTTGTAGTGCGGTAGCTGTCAACATCTCAGCATATGATCTCACCTAAACTGTTGAAAGAAAGAAACCCTTTAAATTTTCCCTTGAGATTCAGACTGAAATGGAATCTTTGCAGTCCCAGCTCTATCTCAGACAGTACTCCAATTTTATATTCTAGTCGGTAGAAAAATATAATTCCTAAGAAGTTAATTCACTAAATTTGATTGTTTAAACTTGCTTTCAAAATAAAAAGAAGGTAATGTAAATCTTACACATGCTTTTCTCTTTATTACCAATCTTAAAAGGCTAAACATCACATTTCTTGCATCATTGATAATGCAAATTAGTTTTTTTGTATGTCTCACACAAGACTATAATTAGAAGTAAATATTTAATGCCCAGATCAGAAAATCAAATCTTACACCCCAGAAGTGTGTTATCTCACTACAGGAAGTTAATGTGAGAAAGATTGCAAGGACTGATATTTTTGTTTATTTAATATTTCTTGTTTTTTCTTCAATATCAATGGTTTACTTTGTAACTATATATTAAACAGTAATATATTCCAATACTCTTTTGTTTCCGATTTTTAGTGATGCCAAAAGCATTAAACATTATACATTCAACATTATTAAACAGAAGTGAATATATAAGTACAACATCTGAACCTTAAGTTTTACATAATTTCAAAAATATAAATGGTGGACCATCATTCAGATTGTCATTATAAAAAGAAGTTTATTGACATTATTTTTTTCAACATATATGTGGTGTCATTTTTATAATTTTATTCTGAATAATGCAATTATTAAAAAGAGTTGACATCAATAAACTCTTATAAATATATTTTTAACATATACATGTTAAAAATTGGTATCAATAAAGTTTTTAAAACATATACATATATGAAGTTTTTTATTTTTAATTTTTGTATACATAATGGGGTATATATTTATGGAGTACATGAGATATTTTCTTACAGCCAAGTGTTGTGTAAAACCAAATCATGAAAGTTAAGTGTGCATCCCCTCAAGCATTAATTGTGTAACAAACAATCCAATTAGACTATTTTAGTTATTTTTAAATGTGCAATTATTATTAACTATAGTCACCCCTGTTGTGCTAAATACTAGGGCTTATTCATTTCTTCTGTGATTTATTTGTACCCTTGACAATACCCACCTCCCACTCGATGCCCCACTACCCTTCCCAGCCTTTGGTAACCATTCTTCCATTGTCTATCTCCATGAATTGAATTGTTTTGATTTTTAGATTCCACAAATAAGTGAAAACATGGTGGTTGCTTTTCTGCACCTGATTTATTACACTTAACATAATGACCTTAGGTTTCATCCATATTGTTGCAAATGACAGTATCTCATTCTTTTTTTGAGGCTGAATAGTATTCCATTGTGTATATGTACCATATTTTATTTATCCATTCATCTGCATGTGGAAATTTAGGTTGCTTCCAAATCTTGACTATTGGAAGCAGTGCTGCAACAAACATAGAAGTGCAGATATCTCTTTGATATACTGATTTCCTTTCTATTGAATATATACCCAGCAGTGGGATTGCTTGATCATATGGTAGCTCTATTTTCAGGTTTTGAGGAATCTCCAAACTATTCTCCACAGGGGTTGTACCAATTTACATTCCCAAGAAAAGTGTCTAAGAGTTTCCTTTTCTCCACATTCTCACCAGCAGTTGTTATTGCCTGTCAATTGGATAAAAGCCATTTTAACTGAGGTGAGATTTTATTTCATTATAGTTTTGATTTGCATGTCTCTATGAGTAGTGATGTTGAGCACGTTTTCATATGCCTATTTGCCATTTATATGTCTTTTGAAAAATATCTTTTCAAATCTTTTGTTCATTTTAAAATCAAATTATTAGATTTTTTCATATAGAGGTGTTTGAGCTCCTTATATATTCTGGTTATTAATTCCTTATCAGATAGGTGGATTGCAGATATTATCTTCCATTCTATCAATTGTCTCTTCACTTTGTTCACTGTTTCTCTTGCTGTGCAGAAACTTTTTAACTTGATGCAATTCCATTTGTAAATTTTTGCTTTGGTTGTATGTGCTTGTGTGATATAACTGAAGAAATGTTTGCGCAGACTAATATCCTGGAGAATTTCCCCAATGTTTTACTTTATTAATGTCATAGTTTGAGATATTAGATGTAAGCTTTCAATCCATTTTGATTTAATCTTTATATATGGCAAAAGTATGAGCTTACTTTTATTATTCTGCTTAAAGATATACAATTTTTTTCAGCATCGTCTATTAAAGAGACTATCTTTTCCCTAACATAAGCTGTCAGCAACTTTGTCATATGTGAATTAACTGTAGGTACATAGAGTTATTTCTGAGTTCACTATTCTATTCTATTGGTTTCTGCTTCTGTTTTTATGGCAGTATCGTGCTATTTTGGTTATTCTAGCTCTATAGTGCAATTTTAAGTGAGGTGACATGATTAGTCTGGTTTTGTTATTTCTGCTCATGATAGCTACCTTATAACTTGTTATTTAAACTGATGACAACTAACACTAATTGCATAAACAAATATATGAACACACAGAAAGAAAACTAACAAAAATTCTATACTTTATTTCTTCCCCCTGCTTTTAAAATTTTTCCTTCTATTTATATATAAAAATTTGATGTCTTCAAAAATTGTTGTAGTCATTAGTTTTTATTGGTTTATTATTTGGTCTTTCTACTTAAGACAAGAGTAATTTACACACCACAATTACAGTTTTTTTTTTCAACTCTGTCAGAATTAAATTTTATTTCATGCATTACAGTGTTATACTCTTCTGTGTTCCTCTGCGTTATTACCATTACCAGTCAGTTTGTACCATCAGATGATTCTTTCTTGTTCATTAACAGTCTTTTCTTTCAAACTGAAGAATTCCCTTCAGCATTTCTTTTTTATGAAATTATGAACAAGATTTTAATTGTAGTGTTATTTCCAATAGCAAAATTAAAAATCATCTAAGTTCCAACAATGGGAAAATGGGTATCGATATGTGGCTTGTAAAATTACAATTTGAAAGGCTGTGGTTCATGCAAAATTTAAACGATGCAATCATAAGGTTTTTTAAAGAGCGGAATACAAAATTATATGTTTCCTGTTTGTAGGCATGTTTTTAAAAGTTGGAAATGAAATATATCAAAATACTACAAATTGTTGTGTTAGAGTATTAGAATTTGAGAAAATTGTTTTCTCTTTGGTATTTTCCAAATTTCTATAAACATTTAACTTCTGGCTTAAAAACCTGTGGATAAGAGAAATCTTACTTGCTTTGAAAATAGAAAAGGTTGAAAGTGTAAATATGCATAACTATAACCTTAATCTAAAAGTAAATACAGGATTTTAAATAAAACAAATTTTCCTTTTGTTTGCAAATTATGTATTCATGTTGATATACAGTTAAAGTCATTTGTAATTCTTTTTTTTTTTTTTTTTTTTTTTTTGGGATGGTGTGTTGGGGTGTCACCCAGAATGGAGTGCAGCCGATCGTTCTTTGCCCATTGCAAATACCACCTCCTGGCTTCAAGCAATTCTCCTGCCACAGCCTCCAGAGTAACTGGGACTATAGGCACACGCCACCCCGCCCAGCTGATTTTTGTATTTTTAATAGAGACGGAGTTTTACCATATTGGCTAGGCTGGTCTCCTGACCTCGAGATCCTCCTACTTTAGCCTCCCAAAGTGCCTGTTTTTCTTGTTCATTTTTTAAAATATTGAGTGTCAGAAGGAAATTATGAGTTATATACTGAATTATTTGACTCCTTTAAGTAAACTAGAAGTTTCTATTTCGGTAATTATTGCTTTGAGATGTTTCAGACATTTTAGAATTATGTATTTAGGAATGTCAATTTGAGTTCATTTGTGTCACTGAGAGATTACTCTTCAATTTTCTTTTGATCATTGTATTTAACTTCCTAGGGCTACTGTAGCAAATTACCACAAATTGGGTGGCTTAAAATAACAGAAGTGTATATTCTCATAGTTTTGTAGGTGAAGTCCAAATATTTTTAACTTTTATTTTCAGTTCAGGGGTACATGTGCAGGTTTGTTATACACTTTAACTTGTGTCATGAAAGTTTGTTGTACAGATTATTTTGTCACCCAATTACACTAACACCCACTAGTTATTCTTCCTGATTCTCTCCCTCTTCTTACCCTCCACTCTCAAGTAGGCCCCAGTGTGTTATTCCCCTCTATGTGTCAATGTGTTCTCATCATTTAGCTCCTTCTTATAAGTGAGAGCATGCGATATTTGGTTTTCTCTTCCTCAGTTAGTTTGCCAAGAATAGAAGCCTCCACCTCTACCTTTGTTCGTGCAAATGACACGTCTGTCTTCCCTATGGAGGTTATGAATGCATAGTATTCCATGATGTATGTGTACCATATTTTCTTTATATAGTTTACCATTAATGAGCATTTAGCCTGATTTCATGTCTTTACTATTGTGAAAAGTGCTGCAAGAACATACATGTGCATGTGTCTTTAATTTATATTTTGGGCTACATATACCCAGTAATTGGATTGCAGGGTTGAATGGTAGTTTTGTTTATGGTACTTGAGGAATCACCAAACTGTTTTGCACAATGGTCAAAATAATTTACATTCCCACTAACAGTGTACAAGTGTTCATTTTTCTCTGTAAACTTGCCAGCATCTGTTAGTATTGACTTTTAAATAATAGCCATTCTGACTGGTATGGGATGGGTATCTCATTTTGGTTTTGATTTGCATTTATCTAATGGTAAGTTATGTTGATCTTTGTTGTTGTTGTTGTTGTGTGTTTTTTTAATATGCTTGCTGGGAACATGAATGTCTTCTTTTGAAAAGTGTCTGTTCATGTTCTTGCCTACCTTTTTTTTTTTCCTTTTTTGGATTTCTGCTCTGTTGCCCAGGCTGGAGTCCCATGGTGAGATTTTGACTCAGTGAAACTTCCAGCTCCCGGGTTCTAGCAATTCTCCTGCCTCAGCCTCTGAAGTAGGGAGACTACAGGCAAGCACCACCACACCTGGCTAATTTTTTGTATTATTAGTACAGACGGGGTTTCAATATGTTAGCCAGGCTGGTCTTGAACTCCTGACCTCAGATGATCTGCCTGCTTCATCCTCCCAAAGTTCTGGGGTTACAGACATGAGACACCACGCTTGGCCTCTTTGTCTAGTTTTTAACAAGGTTGCTTAGTTGTTGTTTTTTTTTGTTTTTTTTTTTCTTTTAAATTTGTTTACAGTTCTTAAAGATGCTGAATATTAGATCTTTGTTGGAGACATAGTTTGCAAAAATTTTCTCCTAATCTGTAGATTTTCTGCTTGCTTTTTTGACAGTTTATTTTGCTGCATAGAAGCTCCTTAATTAAATCTCACTTGTCATGTTTTCTTTTATTTTTTATTTATTTATTTTTTTGGCAATTGCTTTTGGCATCTTTGTCATGTCCTATGTCTAAAATGGTACTACTTAGGTTGTTGTCCAGGGTTTTCAAAATTTTTGGTTTTACATTTAAATCTTTAATTCATCTTGAGTTTATTTTTGTGCATAGTGTGAGGAAGGAGTCAAGTTTCAATTTTCTGCCTATGGCTAGCCAGTCATCCCAGCACCATTTATGAAACAGGGAGTCCTTTCCTCATTGCTTGTTTTTGGCAGCTTTGTCAAAGGTCAGATAGTTGTAGGTGTGTGACTTTATGTCTGAGCTTTCTAATCTGTTCCATTTGACTATGTGTCTGTCTTTGTACCAGTACCATGCTGTTTTGGTTACTGTAATACTGTAGTATAGTTTGAAAACAGGTAGCATGATGCCTCTAGCTTTGTTTATTATGCTTAGAATTGCCTTGGCTATTTGGGCTCTTTTTTGGTTCCACATGAATTTTGAAATAGCATTTTCTAGTCCTTTGAAGAATGTTACTGGTAGTTTAATTGGAATAGCAGTGAATCCACAAGTAGCTCTTGGCAGTATGGCTATTATAATGATACGGATTCTATCTATGAGCATGAAATGTTTCTTCATTTATTTGTGTAATCCCTGATTTATTTGAGCAGTGTTTTGTAGTTCTCCTTGTATAGATATTTCACCTCCTGGGTTAGCTGTATCCTTAGCTATTTTAATCATGTTCTAGAAATTGTGCATGGGATTGTGTTACTGATTTGGTTCTCAGCTTGACTGTACTTAATATATAGGAATTATACTAATGTTTATACATTTATTTTTTATTATTTATCAGCTTAAGGACCATGAGTTCAAGAACCTTACAGACTCTCTAGACATAGGATCATGCCATGTGCTATCAGGGATATTCAAATTTCTCTCCTTATTTGGATGTCCTTTATTTCTTTCTCTTGCCTGATTTTTGTCAGCAGAACATCCAATACTATGTTGAATAGGAGCTGTGACAGAGGGCATCCTTGTCGTGTACCTATTTTCAAGGGGAATGCTTCCAGCCTTTGCCAATTCAACATTATTCTGTCTGCAGTTTTGTCAGATATGGCTGTTATTATTTTGAGGTATATTACCTCAGAACCAAGCCTATTAAGAGTTCTTAACTTGAAGAAGTTTTGAATTTTATCAAGAGCCTTTTCTGCACCTATTGAGATAATCATGTGGTTTTTGTCTTTAGTTCTGTTAATGTGATGAATCACATTTACTGATTTGCATATGCTGATTCAATGTTGCATCTCATGGATAAAAGCCGATTTGATAATTATGGATAAGCTTTTTGATGTGCTGCTGGATTTAGTTTGTTAGCATTTTGTTGAGGATTTTTCCATTCATATTCATCAAAATATTGGCCTGAAGTTTCCATTTTTTGTTGTATCTCTGCCAGCTTTTGGTATCAGCATGATGTTGGCCTCATATAATGCTTTAGGGAGGAGTCCGTACTCCTCAATTATTTTGGAATAATTTCAGTAGAAGTGATATTTGCTCTTATTTATACATCTGTTAGAATTTAGCTGTAAATCTGACTCATCCTGGACTTTTTCTGGTTGGTGGGCTATTTATTACTGATTCAATTTCAGAGCTCATTATTGGTCTGCTCAGAAATTCAATTTCTTCCTGGTTGAATCTTGGGAGGTTTTGTGTTGCCTGAAATTTGTCTGTTTCTCTAGGCTTTCTATCTTGTGTGCATAGAGGTGCTTTTCATAGTCTCAGATAACTTTTTAAAAATATTTGTCTGGGCATGGTGGCTCACGCCTGTAAACCCAGAACTTTGAGAGGCTGAGGAGGGTGGATCATGAGGTCAGGAGATCGAGACCATACTGACCAACATGGTGAAAACCCATCTCTACTAAAATATGAACAATTAGCCAGGAATGGTGGTGCATGCCCATAGTCCTAGCTACTCAGGAGGCTGAAGTAGGTGAATCGCTTGAACCAGGAGGTGGAGATTGCAGTGAGCCAAGATCATGCCTCTGTACAACAGCCTGGAGACAGAGGGAGACTCCTTCTCAAAAAAAAAATATATATATATATAAATAAATTTTATGGAGTCTTTAAGTAATGCTAACTTTGTCAGTTCTGTTTTTATTGATTTGTATCTGCTCTGTTTTCTTCTTTATTAGTCTAGCTAGCTGTTTATCTGTCTTACTTTTTCATTTTAATAACCAACTCCCTGATTCATTTATTGTTTTTAGTTTTTTTAATCTCAATGTCGTTCAGGTCAGCTCTGATTTTAGTTATTTCTTTTATTCTGCTAGCTTTAGAATTTGTTTGGTTTTGTTTCTCTAGTTACTATAAGATTAATGTTAGATTCTTAATTTGAGATCTTTCTACCTTTTTTATGTGGGTATTTAGTTCTATAAACTTTCCTTTTAACACTGCTTTAGCTGTGTTTCAGAGATTCTAGTATGTTGTATCTTTGCTTTCATTAGTTTCAAACAATTTATTACTTTTCTCCTTCATTTAATTGTTCACCCAAAGGTTATTCAGAAGCAGATATTTTGTTTTCTGTGTAATTACATGGCTTTGAGCAATATTCTTAATATCCATTTCTACTTTTATTTGCTGTGGTCTGAAAGTGTGTTTGGTATCATTTCAATTTCTTTTATTTTGTTGACAATTATTTTATTTTTGATTATATAGTCGACATTATGGTATGTGGCAATGAAAAGAATGTATATTCTGTTGCATTTGCCAATGGAAAAAAATGTATATTCTGCTGTTTTTAGGTGGAGAGTTATGTAGATGTAGATCATGTCAATTTGGTCAAGCATTGAGCTTAGATTCTAAATATTGTTGTTAGCTTATTGCCTTGATGATCTATCTAGTACTCTCAGTGTGGTGATTATGTATTCCACTATTATTGTGAGAAAATCTAAGTCTCCTTTCAGGTCTTTAATAACTTCCTTTATAAATCTGAGTGCTCCTATGTTGGGTGCATATGTATTTAGAAGAGTTAGGTCTTCTTGAACTCTTTATGTAATACTCATCTTTGTCTTTTTGGATCTTTTTTGTTTTAAAGTCTGCTTTGTCCAAAATTAGGATTGTAACCCCTGCTTTTATCTATTTTCCATTTGTTTGGTTGATTTTTCATCATTTCCTGATGTTTAGCCAATAACTATCATTACATGTAAGATGGGTCTCCTGAGGACAGCATACCAATGGGTCTTGCTTCTTTATCCAGCTTGCCACTCTGTGTCTTTTAATTAAGGCATTTAGTCCATTTACATTCAAAGTTAGTATTAATATGTGGAAATTTGATCCTGTTATCATGGTGTTAGTTGGTTACTATGCAGACTTGTTTCTGTGGTTGCTTTATAGTGTCAATGGCCTGTGTACTGCAGTGGTTTTTTTTTTGTAATGGGTGATAATGGTCTTTTCTTTCTGTATTTAGTGCCTCATTTAGGAGCTTTTCTAAGGCAGATCTGGTGGAAACAATTTCTCAGCATTTGGTTGTCTGAAAAGGATTGTATTTCTTCTTCACTCATGAAGCTTAGTTTGGCCAGATACGAAATTCTGGGTTGGAATTTCTTCTACTTAAAAATGTTGAATATTGGTTCCTAATTTCTTCTGACTGTAGGGTTTGTGCTGAATGGTCTGCTGTTAGTCTGATAGATTTTTCTTTTTAGACTGCCTGTCCTCTTTCTGTAGCTGCCTTTAACAAATTTTCTATTATTTTGACCTTGGATAATCTGATGATTATATTTCTTGGGGATGATCATCTTGTGAAGCATCTCACAGGGGTTCTCTGCATTTTCTGAATTGGAATGTTGGCTTCTCTAGCTAGGTTGGAAAAGATTTAATGGATGATATTCTGAATTACATTTTCCAAGTTGCTTACACTCTCCTTATCTTTTTCAGGGATAAAAAATGAGTCATAGATATGTTTCTTTCTTTTTTACATAGTCTAATATTTCTCAGTGATTTTGTTCATTCCCTTTATTTTTCCCTATTACCTCACTGTCTTACTTCAGAAAGCCAATCTCTGAGCTGTAAGATTATTTTGTTTTGGCTTGATCTATTCTGCTATTAATACTTGTAATTGTATTAAGAACCTTATTAGTGTGTTTTTCAGCTCTATCAGGACAGTTACATTATTTTCTATACTAACTATTTTGTCTGTCAGCTCCTGCATTGCTTTATTGTTATTCTAAACTTTCTTGAATTGGATTTTAACGTATTCTCATATCTTAGTGACTTGGTTCCTTTCCGTATTCCGAATTCTATTTCTGTCATTTCAGCCATCTCAGCCTGGTTCAGAAAGCTAGCTGGAAAGGTGGTATGGTCATTTGGAGGAAAGAGGCATGCTGGCTATTTGAGTTGTCAGGGTTCTTTTGCTGATTCTTTCTCTTCTTTGTGAGATGATGTTCCTTCAATCTTTGAAGTTCTTGACCTTTGGTTGTCTCTTTCAATCCTATTTGATGACCTTGAGGGTTTTGTTGTGGTATAAGGTTAATTCAGCTGACTGGCTTCATTTCTGGAAGATTTTATGGTGCCAACACTCACTTCTGAACCCCTTAGCTGCCTATTCTAACTCTGGCAAACTTGTATTGAGACTTGACTTTGTTCTTTGCCTCCTCAAAGTTGGAAATCCCCTGTGTTGGGAACACAAAATGTTTCTGGACTGTTGCTTACTACACTTTGATGGGTAGTGTAAAGCAAAGTGACTCATAATGCAGTGATAGTAGGATCTATTCTTGTTCTCCTGTGCCAGCAACAGCAGCAGCAGCAGTGCAGAGTGCATACTCTTCAGAAGGTGTCTTCCTTTGTGCTGGGGTTTATTACAATAGCAGAGGCAATGTCGCTCAGCAGGTCTGGGATCCCCTGCTGGCAAGTGTGTGCACAGATGCCCTCTTGGTGTTGTTGCACAGGGAGGAGCTCTGGCAGATGCAGGTTCATGTGCACTCTGTGCACTACAGGTAGGGAAGGCCACTCAGGTTAGAAGTAGTCTGGTGTCCTCTGCCTAGTTTTACTCCCCTGGTAGTGTTGCCAAAAGGGTGGGGCTGACTGGCCCTGTGTGTGGCAAAACTGATTGCAGTGGTCATTGGTGAGGGGAAGGAGAGTGGCTTGCACACTCACTGCAACAGGGACAAGGCAAGATGTATGCATATACCTGCACTGAAGGGACAAGCAATGCAAAATCAGCTCACACACACATACACCGACAAAGTGATGAGTGACGTTGCCATGGACCCAGGGGAAGCTTCAATGTGGGCAGGTAGAGAGTGAGCTGATGCATGCCCATGGGGCTTGAAGACCACGAGGTGCTCAGGTTGAATTGGCCACGTCTGATGGGAAATACCACTTTGCAAAGTTTAGGTATTACAGTTCCCCTAGGGCTTAAGTCTCCTATGGGAGCAAGTCGATCCTAGGATAATGGTCATTCCAGGCCATGCTGTGCTACAGTTACTCTAGCATCAAACCCTCTGGGATTCACATCAGCTGGCTTGCTGCCACTACTACTTCTCTAAGCAGCTCTCCCTGCCAACCTGAGTGTCCATGGTGGTAAAAGGGTGTCCTCCTGCCAGGATTCCAGATGCCTGTGGCCAGAGTAAGTTACTTCATGCCAGTGCAACTCACCCATTGCTCTGGAGTTATTGGGGACCAGAAATGAGTTCCAGTACATGATAAAAACATGCAGGGTTCCAAGCTTCTTCCTTTTTCAGCTCAGCTTCTGTGTCTTCCCTCTAACCACTCTCAGTGCCTTTCTTCTGAAGATCTGTTAGACATAGACCAGTCATCTCGGTTCCTTGGTGACAGCTGTTCCACTGGACTTGATCTAGTAAGCCATTTTGCCCTCTCAACTCTCTTTAGCACTTCTAGTGGGAAAGAGTTGGTGTTGATGAAATCTCTTAGTTTTTGTTTGTCTGGGAAACTATGCATTACTCCTTCATGCTTGAAGGGTATTTTTGCCAAATAAACTATTCTAAGGTAAAAGGTTATTTCCTTCAGCACTTTACATATCTGAATATATAAATAATATATTGGATGACATCCAAAAGAATTCCCTGGATTACAAGGCAGAGACTCTTCTCCTTTTCCTTATTTTTCTCCCAAACAAATAAAGTCTCACTGTCTGTGCCGAGCCACCTGGAACTACAGGTATGATGACTCAACAATCACTCTATCCACCACCATTGGGATAGTTCTGGGTAACACCTGAAGCCTACACAGCACTGGGTTTTGCCCAGGGCAACTTCTCTTCACAGTGATGAGATTCACATAGTCCCAGTCTTATCAGAGATGCTGTCTGGAAGGCAGTTTGGAGTCTAAAACTTTGGCAATTTACCTTTCATTTTATTCTATAATGATATAATTGAGGTTAAGCTGATGGGGTACAATACCAAGTCCTTCCCACTCTTTCCTCCCCTTTCCACAGACAGAGAAACTTCTGCTTGTTTTTGCCACCATCACTGCTCTACCAGGGCTTCTGCCAGTCCACTGGCAATGTTCCCTTAAAGTCCAAGTATTCTTCCATCAGGTTGTAGTAAATTCAGCCAGGCTTGAGATTCGCTCTTTAGGGAATTGTGCTTCCCTCTGACCTAGGGCAGGTCTAAAAATGCTGTCTAAGAGCCCAGGCCTGGGGTCAGGGACACCAAGGGCCTGCTTGTTGTTCTGCCTTATTGTGACCAAGCTGCTACCTAAGGTGCCAGACAAAGTCTCTTTTAGTCTTCCCTCTGCTTTTCTCAAACAGAAGGAGTCTTCCACTGTAGCCACCATAGCTGGGAATTTGCTGGGTTACCCTGAATGCCAGTATGTCTCACAGCCCAAGGCCCATGGTGTACAACCTGTGTATCACTACTGGTCATTTAGGGCCCAACGGTTTTTTAGTCAAAAGATGATAAATCCTACCAGGACTGTGTCCTTGCTTTTAAGGTAGCAGGCTCCCCTTTGGCTCAGAGTATGTCTAGAAATGCCATCTGGAAGATAAGGCCTAAAATATGGTCCTCACGACTCTGCCTGGTGTCCCCATGTTACTGTTGTTGAGCTTTTGTGCATTATGTAAGAAAAAGTCCTCTTTACTCTTTGCTCTTCTCTGTTTAAGCAGAAGAAAAAAGTGACTTTTTGTGGTGAGCTGCACTACCTGGGGTTGGGGTAGGGATAGCACAGCTGGTATCTCCTCATGTCACATGCCATTCTACTCCCCAGGCTCTAAGCCCAGCCTAGCACTAAGTGTTGCCTAGGAATTGCAGTTCTTGTGTCACAGACTGCCGTTCAAGTTTATGTAGGATCACAGAGCACTTCAGACCATTGTGGCAAGGTTTGCAGATAAAGTCACGTTCTGATTGCTGTTTTGGGTAACTCCTCTGTGGCTAGAGCTGGTAAAAATCTTGCTTTCATGTATGGACAATGTTTGAACCCAGTATGACCTTATTCTCTACTGCAACAGAACAGCACTGAGTTCAATGTAAAGTTCCCCAGTGGATGCACTTTCCCTACCTAAAGTGCACACATTCACTTTCTTCATTGCATGGCTGCTGCTACAGGAAAGGGGTAATGTCAGTGATTCCAGGCAGCCTCTTCTGCCCTTGTCAATTCCTCTTTCAGCAGTATGAAGTTAACCAGGTACCGTGATGGCTCTCCTTATTTTTTTTTCTTGTGGCGGTACTTTTCCTTATGCATATAGTTGTTGAGATTTGTTGTGCTAGTGGGGGTAATAAATAGTGTAGGCTTCTCTTCTACTATATTTCTCTACCAACTCCATCTTTTTTTACTTTCAATAGCTTTTGGGGTACAAGTGATTTTTGGTTGCATGATAAATTGCATTGTGGTGATGTCTATTTTAGTGTGCTCATCACCCCAGTAGTGTACATCGTACCCAAGATGTAGTTTTTTTTGTATCCCTCACTTTCTTCACATTCCTTTCTCAGTCTCCACCATCTATTATATCAGCCCATATGCCTTTGTGTACCCATAGCTTAGCTCTCAATTATAAGTGAGAACATACAGTACTTGGTTTTCCATTCCTGAGTTACTTCATTAGTATAATGGCTTCAAGCTCCATATAAGTTTCTTCAAAATACATTGTTCCATTCTTCTTATAGCTGAGTAATATTCCCTGGTGTATAGATACCACATTTTCTTTACCTACTCATCAGTTGATAAACACTTAATTTGGTTCAATATCCTTACAATTGTGAGTTGTGTTGAAATAAATATACATGTGCAGGTGTGTTTTTAATATAATGACTTATTTTTCCTTGGGTAGATACTCCAGCAGATACTGGAGCAAATGGCAGATATATTTTAGTTTTAAAAAAAATCTCCATACTGTTTTCCATAGAGGTTACCCTAATTTACATTTCAACCAGCAGTGTGTAACGGTCTCCTTTTCACCACATCCACACCAACATCTGTATTTTGACTTGTTAATAATGGCCATTCTGGCTGGGGTAAGGTGGTATCTCATTATGATTTTAATTTGCATTTACCTGATGATTTGTGATGTTGAGCATTTTTACATATGTTTCTTGGTGATTTATATATTTTCTTTTGAAAAGTATCTATTCATGTAACTTGCCCAGTTTTTTATGGGAATATTTGGTTTTATTTCTTGCTAATTTCTTTGAGTTCCTTATAATCTCAGAATATTAGTCCTTTGTCAGATGCATAGTTTGCAGATATTTTCTCCTACTCTGTGTGCTCTCTGTTTTCTTTGATGATTATTTCTTTTGTTGTGTAGATGCTTTTTAGTTTAATTAGGTCTCATTTATTTCTTTTTGGTTTTGTTGCATTTGCTTTTGGGGTCTCAGTCATAAGTTATTTTCCTAGGACAATGAGCATAAGTGTTTTTTTTCTAGGATTTCTTGTATAATTTTTACGGTTTCACACCTTGGATTTACGTCTTTGACATGTCGTGACTAAATTTTTGTAAATGATGAGAGATAGAGATCCAGTTTCATTCTTCTACATGCGGTTATTCAATTTTCCCAGCACAATTTATTGAATAGGGTATCCTTTCACCAATTTATGTTATTTGTTTTAATGCTTTGCCAAAGTAATGGTGATATCTTCAGATTTGTTCTTTATGCTTAGTATTGCTTTAACTATTCAGGCCCTTTTTTGGTTTGATATGAATTTCAAGATTAATTTTTTGAATCCACTAAGAAATGATGTAAGTCTTTTGAATGGAATTGCACTGAATCTGTAGGTTTCTTTGGACAGTATGACATTTTCATGACACTCTATATTAAATCTTCCAATCCATGAGCATGGAATGTGTTTTCATTTGTTTAAGTCTTCTGATTATTTTCAGAAGTGTTTTGTAATTCTCCTTGTAGAGATCTTTCACTTCCTTGGTTAATTATATTCCCAGGATTATTATTTTCAGCTATTTTTAAAGGGTTTTCATTCTTTATTTGAGGATGCTTCATGTGCTGATGAGTAGAGTGTATATTCTCTAGTTTTTGGGTAGAATGATCTGTAAATATCTGTTAAGTCCATGTGTTCTAGAGTATAGTTTAATTTCAATGTTTCTTCATTGACTTTCTGCCTCAGTGATCTGTCTAGCGCTGTTAGTGGAGTTTTTAAGTTCTCCACTATTATTTTGTTGCTATCTATCACTTTCTTTAGGTCTAGTAGTAATTGTTTCATGAATCTGGTAGCTCCAGAGTTAGGGGCATATATATTTAGGATGATAATATCTTTTTAGATTGATCATTTCATCATTATATAATGACATTTTTTCATTTTTTAAACTGTCATTGCTTTAAAATCTGTTTTATCTGTTACAAGAATCGCTACTCCTACTTGCTTTTGTTATTTATTTGCATGTAATATTTTTTCCACCCCTTTAGCTTGAGTCTATATGAATTCCAACATGTTAGATGAGTCTATTGAAGACAGCAGATATTTGGTTTGTGATTTTTTTTAAATTCATTAAGACAATCTGTATCTTTTCAGTGGATCATTTAGTCCATTTACATTCCACGTTAATATTGAAATGTAAAGTACTGTCCCAGCCATTTTGTTTACTGTTACCTAGATTTTTTGTTTGTTTGTTTTCCTATTGTGTTATTGTCTCATAAGTCCTGTGAGTTTTATGATTAAAGAGGTTCTATTCTGGTGCATATTGACCTTTATTCAAGCCTTTGTACTTTTTAGTATTTCTTGTAGGGCTAGTCTGGTAGTGACAAATTCCCTCAGCATTTGCTTGTCTAGAAAAAAACTTCATTTCTCCTTCATTTATGAAACTTAGTTTTGCTAGGTATAGAATGATTGTTTGGCAGTTATTCTGTTTAAGAAGACTAAATCTCTTCTGGCTTATATGGTTTCTGCCGGTAAGTCTGCTATTAGTCTGATAGGTTTCTCTTCATTGATTACCTAATACTTTTGTCTCAGTGCTCTTAGAATTATTACCTTCATGTTGACTTTAGATTGTCTGATGACTATTTCCCTTGGTGAGGTCCTTTCTGAAGTGAATATCCCAGGCTTTCTTTGAGCTTCTGGTATTTTGATGTCTAAATCTCTAACACAGCCAGGGAAGTTTTTCTCAATTATTCTCACAGAAAGATTTTCCAAATATTTTGCCATTTTTTCTCTCTTGGGAACACCAATGATACTGATATTTAGACAATTTACACATCCTGTATGTTGTTCATACATATCCTGTATGTTGTTCATTCCTGTTCATTTCTTTTAATTCTTTATTTTTTGTTTTTTTCTGATTATGTTAGTTAAAAAGTCTTGTCTTTGAGCTCTGAAATTTTATCATTCACTTTTTCTAGTCTACTGGTACAACTTTCCATTGCATTTTTAATTCCCTAAATGTACCTTTTATTTCCAGGAGTTCTGATATTTTTTTCTTTAAAATATCTGTCCCTTTAGAAAAGTTTTCATTCATACCCTGAATTATTTTCTTAATTTCTTCATGTTGATTTTTACCCTTCTCTTCTATTTCCATTTTGAGAGAGATACCTTTTGTCTGGTATTTCAAAATTGTCATCATGGGTTGAATCCATTGCTAAAGAGCTAGTGTGATCTTTTTGGATTTTTATAGGACCCTGTTTTGTCATATGGCCAAAGTTATTTTTCTGGTTTCTTCTGATTAGGGTAGACTATTTCTTCTAGTTATTTTTGAATTAATCCTTGATATGTTTGTGATTTTTTAAAAAAATTTCCCCTTGACACTGTGACTTTAATATTTATAGTTGATTGTAATATAAGTCAGCACTGTGTGCTTTCAGAGGTGAAGGCTCTGTATGAGTTCCTTGATTATACAGAATATTTGAATAATGGCATTCGAAGATGTTGGTTGCAGTTGAAATGTGCTCAGAGTGTTTGTAGTTTCACTGTCTCCTGTGGGGTTGTAATGGCAGAAGTCTCTTAAAGCTTATCTTGTTCCCCAGTGGTGTGCATGTTTTTATTTATTTATTTTTCCCTCAGTGTCTTATTTATTGGCCTAAACAGCTCAGGCTTCAGGCCAGTAAGGAAAGTGTCCACGGGTAAAAACTGGCTGTGGTTAAAGCAAGTTGGTAAATGCAATACCCAATGATAAGCAGAGGTCCCAGCCTTGACAGAGGCAGCTGGAGGAGCTCTCAGTGAAACACATTGTTCTTTTCAGAAGTAAAGGAGGGAGCCACCTCAGCTTCCCTGCCAAGCCAATAGGAAATCAATCCATCTCCCTGTCATACTCCTGACCCAGTATTCTGGCTATTCATGTCAGACAGATATCAGACAGGGACCACTTTCCATTTCTGGTGGTACTGATGCTCCATGTATAGAGGAATTATGACTCCACCCTTCATGAAAGCCAAAACATGGGAAGGCACTCCTCCTGTGGGAATGCAATCACCCTAAAGTGTTTTAAAAACACTATCTACATATGTACCCACACTGAGCTCACATGGAGAATCCCCATCTCTGTCTGCAGTGGTGGATGAGAGGGAAAAGTCTTCTTCTCCAAGACCCTTCACAAGCACCAGGACTTGGGGTGGAACTGCAGACTTTTCCTGTTGAGCTTAGCACTACAATTGTCACTCCACTAAGAGATATTTCCCAGAAGTGGAAAGTTCTGGGACTCAAGGTTTGCCGTCTAGATTCTTTTTTACCGTGAGGTGTTTGCTTGATGTGGTGTAGTCTCCTTCCCCTAGGAGTAGGGGTCCCCAAGGGCCAGACTAATGAATGATGCTTCTCCTCTGGGTCTAGCCATCCACTGGAGCAGCCACATCCTAGGCTAGTCATGGGGAATATCCACAAGGGTTTCAGTGACGTGACATTTTCTCAAGACTCTCAGCAGCAGTTTCCAACACCTGATCTAATGGGAGTGAGAGGGGAATGATATAGACTCTGTGAGATTACTTTGTTATAAATAGTTTTAATGTATTGTCTTTCTCAAATGCCAGTTATAGTAGTAATAAACTGTCATGTGTAGAGACTCAGGATGCCCTGGATTGCTAGATTCCCCTTTTGTAGTGTATACTCTGGAGGCAGTTTGTCATCCTCTCACATTCTGGAGACTTACAATATTCCACCTGGCTCATGGTGTAGGCTGCAGCACAACACTTCTTTCAAAGAATCCATGGTTTCTTTCAGTTTCTTGACCCAGTGTTCTCGCTATTCATATCAGACAGATATCAGACAGGGAAAAAGGTTCACAATGTGAATCTCTACACACTATTTTGTCTTTCAATTGGGAGATGCACATGCTAATCATGCCTTCAGTCTATCATCTTGGCCATGAAGAAGTGACACTATTTCTTGATACTTTAATTTAAAATATTTGTTAATATTCTGAATATGCAAAACTCTTTGTGGGTTTTTTTTGAGCATTATGTAGATATGGCATATTCATTTTATCAATTGGGTAAAAAGCATCTATAAGATAAAGGTAATTTTTTGCTGGAGATGATTATTAAGTCAAAATTGTTACTTATGGACTGGATTTTCCAGATTATTTCTCCAAATTTGCTTTTCCATTGCAATGGTATGTGTGTATTTAACTTAAATCCCCAGCAAATCCATCACTGTAAAGTAGAAATTACTCTCTTATTAGAGAAAACCGAAACTGCTGGCCAAACACAACTTACAAATTAAATTTCCTTTGATCTCAGTTTTTTGGTGGTGTCCACATCAGTTTTTAGAAAGCATTCTGTTAGATTGCAATTTGATAATAAAAGTAATAATAGGAGCTATATTCAAGAATCTTTTTGTTTCTATTCATTTGATTATCGATACCTAGTTTGCTCCCATATGGTAGCTGTTAGGAACAATCTGGCAGTAAACAAGGATGTGCAGATAGCTGTTTAACTTATTGATTTCAAATTATTTGGATTTATACCCAGGAGTGGGTTTGCTGAATCACATGGAAATTCTATATATAGTTTTCTGAGGAGGCTTTATACTTTTTATTAATGGCTGTGTTAATTTACATTCCCACCAACAATGCCATTGGTTCCCTTTTCCCCACACCCTTGCCAACACTTGATATCATTTGTCTTTTTTATAATAGTCCTTCTAAAATGTTTGAGATTATATCTCATTGTGGAATACATACTCGATGAAATACTATTCATCCTTAAAAAAGGGGGAAATCCTGTCATTTGCAGCAATGTAGATAAACCTAAGAAACATATGCTAAAACAATAAGCTGGGCACAGAATCACAAATACTGCATGATCTCACTTGCATGTGCAATCTAAAATAATTGAACTCATGGAAGTAGAGGGTGAAATGATGGTTACCAGAGATTGGGGAAGGGGAGTGAATGGGGAAAAGGGAGATGTTCATCAAAGGGTACATAATAATAATATTATTTATACACTGTTATGTATACATAATTTTCAGTGACCTATTGCACAGAATGGTGTCTGTATTTAATAATGCATTATATATATTTAAAAATTGCTAATGTAATAGATTTTAAATGTTTTCACCACACAAAAAAATGATAGGTATATGAGGTAATGGATTTTAATTAGCCTGATTTAATCATTCCAAATTATAAGTATATATCAAAACATCATATTGTATCCCATAAATATATGCAATCATTATTTGTTAATAATGAATTGGAAAAATATAAATAATGTCTTTCCCAGGAATTAACATTTAAATATATGCATTGATCAATATAATAACAATAGAGTTTATTTAAATTTGTACTAAGAGATTAAAAAGTTGAGTTTAACAAAAAATATTAAGAACTTTTTTTGTCATTTTATTTTACTTTAAGTTCTGGGGTACATGTGCAGATCTTGCAGGACTGTTACATACGTATACACATACCATGGTGGTTTGCTGCCTCCTTTACTCCATCACCTACATTAAGTGTTTCTCCTAATATTGTCCCTTCCCAATCTCCCCCACCCCCTGCTATCCCTCCCCTACTCCACACCCCCAACAGACCCCAGTGTGTGATGTTCCCCTCCCTGTGTCCATGTGTTCTCATTCTTCAACAGGCACTTATGAGTGAGAAAGAACATATTTTGTATGTGCTTTGGCGTTCTTAATTTATTTCAAGCCTATTAACTTAATCAAAAGATTTGTACTAATGCCATATATTTGTAACAATTAAAAGTTAATCTGTATATGAAAAACATAAAGTAGAAGAAAAACAGAGCAGCAAAATTTTTCCACACCTAAGCTAAAACACAATATGAATATGTTTAGTCTTAGTTTAACAAGTATAAATTGTGACTATTATTGAATTTAGTTTCTTTAGAAAGAATAAGAAAGATGCTCTGTATGAAATAAAAATGGCATTACCTTTGTCCAAATTCTCAGATTGTAATGGTTCTATCCAGGAATCTGTTATTCCCATTTGAATGGTGGCCAAGCTCTGCTGGGGCTCATCTTCCCCTCAGTAGCACAGACTATTGCCTGTGAACCATTTGTAAATCATTCATTTATTTAATAAATATCTGTTGGATAGCTATAATATGTGTGCCAGACATTTTAGACACTGGAGAAATAATAGTGAACAAAACAGACAGGTTCTTTACCACAAAGACTGCCAAAAATTCAGTGGTGGAATAAATTAATTGACCAGAAAATCACAATAATATTTGATTTGGTTCAGTCAAAAGAAGCACAGTATTCTAGAAGGGGTGTCTTATCAACTCTTCAGGGGTCAAAGAATGTTCTTTACAGAAATAGTATAAGCTGAGTTTGTTTGGCGAACATGAGTTAGTAGATTATATTTGCACTAGGGAGGGGACATTTCAAGGTAAATATGTAGTTTGGGAGAGGTCAAATTGCTCATTTTTAGCCTCAGTTTTATTATCTGTAAAATTGGCATAAATGTATCAATTCTGCATAATTGCTGTAAAGATGAAATTGATGAAATGTGTGAAAATGCTGTGGAAACTATAAATGACTAAGTGATATAAGGGATTATTACTTTTGCTCTCTCAAAGGCTTTCTGTCCTTTTATCTTTTCTTAATATTTACCAACCAAAGTTTTCATTTCTTTACCAACTATTTGCTGGATGACAGCTTGTCAGTCTGATAAATAATTTTATACTGGTGTGTTAACTGATGGTGATGGATTGATTTCCCTTTTGGGATATTTTAGTAGGAGTCTCTTGAAGCACTCCCTTAGTCTAAAGGAGTAACTAATGGTGAGAATTATAGCTGTGGTGTCTGGCTAATGAGAATGATGTTTTATTTCTGTAGAAGGTTGGGTTATTTAAAGTTCCTCAACTCTACTAGGTAGGGGACCACCTATTCAACCCACACACATAACCAGCCTGGGGCATACCAAAAGACATTTGTTTCAGTCATCATCTCATTTGATGACCCCTGCAAGACAGGGTCAGAGTTACAGCTACTAAATGATAGAATATAAAAATAGAACCCAAGTCTTCTGACTTCAAGAAATATTCTCTCTACTGTAAGAGTGACCTTAACCACGTTTAGTCCTGTATCAAATAAAATTCTTTGCTCAAGCCCAAGATAAAAAAAAAAAAAAAAAAAAAAAAAAACAGACACAAGCAGAGATGTTTGCCTGGAAAAGGATTTGTGGTCTCAGAGACCTAACTTCTCATCATTTTCTACCTGCCCCCTTTCACAACGTTAAGGGTCTGCTTATGAACCTTATACCACAATTTTACTACAACTGCACAACATCATGGTGTTGTATCTTTCTGAATATTTCCGAAGTGCCATCTCTTAACAGTGGATTTCTTTCTGTCAGGACTAAATATTCCATGAAGTAGCTGATCAGTACCATCTTTCTAAGCTACCAGGTGGGGTATAAGGACATTTCTGTTTGTTTATTCACCCCTAAAGTAATAAACTAATCTATTGAACAAATATGTATTGAGAATCTACTATAATTTAGACTTTCTTGGCACCAAGTATACATCAGTGAACACAATAGTTATAAATCTTTGACTTCACAAGGCTTATAATTTTATGCTTTATTTTAATATCATGGACACTGGAGTAAAATTGTCTGTATTTTAATCCCGGCTCCACCACTTCCTATTTGCATGACCTTGTTCCAGTTACCTAATCTACTTATGGCCATTTTCCTTATCTGCAAAATAAGTATATTGATAGTGCCTACTTCCCACAATAATCATGAAAATTAAACAGCCAATATTTGCAAAATGCAGCACATAATGAGCCATATATATATATATATGTTTGTTACATTGAAAGTAGAAAATAAACAAAGAAATAAAATCTATAGGATGACAGATGGTGATAAATGCTATGAAGAAAACTAAGGCATGAAAAACATACATGCTATTGTGGTTTTCTAGGAAACAGCAAGGAGGTTATTACTGCTGGAACAGAGTGCAGAAGATCAGAAGGCAGTAGGAGTCATTAATATCATTTCTGATTTTTGTTAAGAATGGATTCTTCTATGGTAATAGATACATACTCTTCTGAAAAGCACCATACTTCAATGGCAAACCATAGAAGTTGTACGCTGCCAGGATATTGCTAACACCTATTAAGTATCTACAAATAGAAAATCCCTTGAAGAGAGAGAAGACAGTGTTTCTCTTTAATAGAATAATGTAAAGTGACTTTCTGATTAGGGGTAGCTGAGGAGATGGAAGAAACACAACACTGTTACTTTTGTGTGTCTTCAGTTTCTCTCTTCTAATGTAAGGGTCTACTTTAGTTGATGCTGTGAAGCAAAGAGTTCTAAAAATAATGTGTTCAGTGCAAATAGTCCACTGTTGGAAGTGGGGTTGCTCTTCTTCTCAAATAGATCTGAGCTAAGTTTTAGAGCTGTGTATAACCAGAATGAGAAATATTTTACTCTAAAAGAAGCCTCAGAATTAGTTAGCAAAACCATACTCATTTTTTATAGCAGAAACTTTCTACCTGTCAAAGAACAATTCCCCATTTCCCAATTTTTCCAGACCCTTGTAAACACCATTCTATTCTCTGCTTCTGTAAGTTTGACTATTTGAGATACTTTATGTAAGTGGAATCATGTAGTATTTGTCCTTTTGTGACTGGCTTATTTCACTTAGTATAATGTCCTCTAGTTTCATTAATGATATTGCAAATGGCAGGATTTCCTCCTTTTTAAGGTTAACTAACATTACATTTTGTGTATTTGCACACCACATTTCATTTGTGTAGTCATCTGTAGATGGACATTCGGGTTGTTTACATATCTTGATTATTGGAAATAAGTCTGCAATACACATAAAGTTTCAGATGTCTGTTTGATATCCTCATTTTAATTCTTTTGGATATATACTAGAAGTGAGATTGCTGGATCATATGGTTGTTCTCTTTTTGATGTTTTGAGAATCCTCCATGCTGTTTTCCACAGTTGTTGCACTGTTACATAAACAACACAGCATTCTGCACTTTAAAATACATTTAGAAGATAGATCTCATGTTTAGTGTTTAAAAAAAAAGAAAAACCAAGGACATTATCTTAGAGATGACAGATGTCTTTAGTACCTTGGTTTTGGTGATGGTATCATGGATGTGTGTATATGTCCAAACTCATCAAGATGTATCCATTAAATGTGCACAATTTTGGCATATATTTCAATAAAGCTAAAAAAAGAAAGACATACAAAATAATTGATAGAAGGAAGTATTGTAATATGACAAAACGCTAAAACCAGAGTTAGATTAAACTTTGAGTGAAATGCTAGAGATAGTAAGAAAGGTGACATCTTGCATAGAAGTGAGCATTTCTTTAAATGCATGTACTGATTAGATTCTCCTTCAATTTAGTTTTTAAAAATTCTAATTAAGTTTAGCAATATTAAAATCAAGGCTTCTTGAGTTTATGTTTATCTATCTGTCTATCAGGGTGTAGGTATCAAATAAACATTCCTATAATTTCGAGTCTAATGTTTGAAATGATAATTGAACATTCATGCCACACATATTTGCCAAGCATCCTACATGATCGAGACACAGTTCTAGGTTCTGGGGTTGTGGTAGTAAAGAAAGCAAGCAATAAGCCTGCTCTCATGGAGCTTATATCTACTATGGGTGGTAAATTTGAAATAATCTGAAAAAGACATATACATTAGGATAATTTATATGACTACCTTACTGCCACACAAAAATTTCTTATAGTAACCCACATTTACCAAAAATAAATTAATAAAGGAAATAACTGGGGTCATGAGTGAATTTATAAACACAAGATGTAAAATGATACCATAAGTGTCACAAGTTCAAAAAGCACTATTGATTGACCCAGACACCAATAGGCAACTCTTTATTGTCCTCTAAGGATATCTAAAAGTGTTTTTTGTTGACAATAATGATCTTTTAGGGATCTTTTCAGTTTCTACAGTTTATCTTGGTGAGCAAATATTCAAAGACTCCAGAGGAGAGAAAAATAGTGGAGGAGTCTAATGACATTAAGGACACAGGTGGTGGGGGGAGGTGGAAAGGGGCTTCTACAGAACACTTACAGCAAGTATGCATGTTTCAGGCATTGTCACTTAAACCATTCATGGGTTTGACTAGTTTAATGCAATGTGTTTTGTTAAAACTTTCTACCACCTCATTTTCAAAGTCATTTGTTATAATTCAAAGAACAGGTTCATTTATGTGGCACACTTCAAAATCAGATTTTGACAGAATTATTTGAAGCTGAGGAAGACTCACAAACTCTTTTATAAGATTTCTGAAAGCTCCTTTTGATAAAACTACCATGTCACAATTTGCCAAAAGAAAGTAGATATGAAACAGAAAAGCTTGGTGACAGTGACATGAGTCACAAGCTTGGTGAAATGTCACACCTAGAAGACAATGTCTTATGGAAATTATTAAGACAATGCTCGGAACAGCTTTCATGAAGCATTGCCTCCTAGTTGTCCAGACCCTATTACACTCATGCTATTCTGCATGTATAATCAGTTTCATGAGTCAATCCAGTTAACGTGGTCATCTCAGTGAAAGGAGAAGAAAAAAACAAATACAAAATTATAACAAACTCTATGTAATTGGTAGTTTCATTAACAGCATTAATAGGGTACTAAAAAAATCTTTAACTATTGAAGAAACACTATCCCTCCTCACTGTTACAAAATCAGTGTTGCAGTGGATTATGCAAATTAAAACAATCCTGTCCTTGAAACTTTGTCTTGTAAATGGAGAGTAATTGATACAATCAGAACACAAGAAATTTGACATTGCTGCAACATCCAAACATGGACTTAAATTTTGTATTTTTTTATTTTTAGTGTAACTTTTATAGTATTTTTTGTGAAATACTTTATAAAAGTATACATTTATGACAAAGTGAATATTTTTAAAACATTCTTCATCACTACCTGCAACCATAATCAAAGTGTTATAGAATATGTTTTCAAATCAAAAACATCCATGTATCCATGCAGGGAAATTCTATACCCATCAAAAATTTCTTATACACCTACTATGTGTCTAGCATTGTGTTGGACATTGGAGATATAGAAATGAATATGCACACTATTTTGGGGAAATAATGACATGTTGCTAAAATTGTGATCTACAGACAAGCAGCATTGTAGGCTTCATCTGGTATCTTCCTAAAAATGCTCAATCTTAGAGCAATTACAGACCAATTTTAACATATTTTAACAAGATCCCTAGGTGATTCATGAGTTTGAGGCTCATAGGGCTGGAAGATTGATTGAGCCCAGGAGGTTGAGACTAAAGTGAGCCGTGATCATTCCACTGCACTCCAGCCTGGGCAACAGAGAGAGATACAGTCTCAAAAATTTAAATGAAAAATTGAAGTTTGAGAAGCACTGATTAAATGAATTCTATTGGGGCTACTCCGTGGATGTCTGGAGACTGGTGATGGTCTGTCAGTTGGTACATGGCAAGACAAAAATGTAAATGAAGAACAAGCATTTAAAAATGTTTGTAGCAACTTGAGACATTGCTGCAATGTAATCACCAATGTGATCACTAAAGGTGGTCAGTGGGTTTGCATTTTATATATGTTTGCTTTTGAAATTTTACCTTTCTATTAATTCACTTTTATTGTATTTTACAAAAGTGCACTTTTGTAACAGATTATATATTTTTAAAAACATCCTTCATCATAGATAGTTTGAGTAGCACTACATTAGGTCATTTGATCATCCAGTGTCTGAGGCATGTAAAAATCTTGAACGTTCAGAAATAGAATGTTATTGTCATAAAACTAGCTGCAATGGATGTTCAGAAACATTACTTTATGTTTTAATTGGTTTAAGAGAAACAGGCTTTTCCAAAATCAATTTGTGAGAAACTCTTTTGCTTAAATTTTGTGGAAGATGCAGATTTCAAGCAAATATTTTTATGAGGACTACTATTTTGTGAAACAGTGTCACAACTACAAAAAAAAAGACAATTATTTTTCTTGTGATTGGAAAGGATCTATTATCCAGGTGCTGTCAGGATATCTTCCTGCTCTGGCTAAGTGAAGAGGACTTACGAGAGTTCTAACAGATGAAAGTTAAAACTTAATGGTGAGTAATTTTGGTAGTAGGCTATGAAAGGGAAAACTCACAGGTAAAGTAATGTGCAGGAAATTGTGAAATCGAGTTGGTCTGAATTTATTCAAGAAGAAAGCAGAGTTTCTGCCTTCAAAGAGCTTCAGTTTGGCAAGGGAGACAGACATTTAAAACTTATGTAACTAATGATTTATTTTCATTTGATGAAAGAAAATTACTTAGTCTTATGAAAATATATACAGACAGACCCTGAGTTAAAATGGTCTGACTTAGATTTTTGTTTGACTTGACAGTCATGCAAACGTGATGTCATTTCCAGATAAATTCATCACAGGTTGAAAATTTCATAAATTGAAGACACTTCAACTTGAAATATTTGGATGTATGATGGTTTTATCAGGATGGAACCCCATCATAAGTTAAGGAACATCTGTAATTATATACAGTTATAGGTTTCTTAACGATGAGGATACATTCAGAGAAGTGGGTCATTAGGCAATTTCATCCTTGTACAAATGTCAGACAGTGTACTTACCCAAATCTAAATAGTATAGCTTACTACACACCTAGGCTATAAGGTATAACCCATTGCTCCTAGGGCACAAAACTGTACATCACATGAGTTTACTGAATAGGCAATTATAACTCATTGGTAGTATTTGCATCTCTAAACAAATTTAAAAATAGAAAAGGTATCATAAAACCATGGTATAAAAAATAAAAAGTGAGATACCTGTACAGAGCACTTACCATGAATAGAGCTTGTTGGACTCGAGGTTGTCCTGAATGAGTCAGTGAGTGAATGGGAAGGTCTTGGACATTATGGTCCACTATTGCATAAACACTGTACATTTAGATTACACTACATATATAAAAATGATGAATTATATTAAAAATATTTTTTCAATAAAGTTTAACATTAGATTTCTGTAACATTTTTATGTTTTAGAATCTTTTTGAATCATTAGTAATAACACCTTGCTTAAAGCAGAAAGACATCATACAGCTCTGCAAAAATATTTTCTTTTTTTATATCCTTATTCTATAAGCTTTTATTTATTGTTAAAATTCTTTACTTTAGGACTTCTGCCAAGGTGGCCGAACAGGAACAGCTCTGGAGTGCAGTTCCCAGTGAGAGAGACGAAGAAAGCGTGTAATCTCCACATTTCCAACTGAGGTACCAGGTTCATTTCAAGGGGACTGGTTAGACAGTGGGTGTAGCCCAAGAAGGGCCAACTGAGGCAGGGTGAGGAGCTGTTGGTGGGAGTGTCAATTATTTCAAACATTGTGGAAGACAGTGTGGCAATTCCTTAAGGACCTAGAAATAGAAATTCCATTTCACCCAGCAATCCCATTACTAGGTATATACCCAAAGGATTATAAATTGTTCTATTATAAAGACACGTGCACATGTATGTTCATTGTGGCACTGTTTACAATAGCAAAGACCTGGAACCAATCCAAATGCCCATCAATGATAGACTGAACACAGATACACCATGGAATATTATGCAGCCATAGAAAATGATGAGTTCGTGTCTTTTGTAGGGTCGTGGACGAATTTGGAAACCATCATTCTCAGCAAACTGACACACGAACAGAAAACCAAGTACCACATGTTCTCACTCATAGGTGGATACTGAACAATGAGAACATGTGGACTCAGGAAGGGGAACATCAAACACTGGGGTCTGTTGGGGGGTGGGGGACTAGGGGAGGGACATTGGAGGGCAGGGAGGTTGGGGAAGGACTAACACTGGAAAAAATGCCTGATATGGGTACGGGGGGAAGGAGACAGCAAACCACCAAGGCATGTGTGTACCTATGCAACTATCCTGCAAGATCTGCATATGTGCCCCAGAACTTAAAGTACAATGAAAAAAAAAAAAAAAAGCAAGTCTTGGAATAAAATAAAACAGTTTATCCCAAGGGAAAAAAAAATTTAATTTTAAACATACTTGTTATAAACATACTTGTTATAAATGGACACAAACACACGCATTAGCCTAGGCTTACACAGGTTAAGGATAATCAATATCACTTTCTTTTATTTCCACATGTGGTCCCACTCTAAGTTCTTCAGAAGCAGTAACACACATGGAGCTATCATCTCCTATGACAAAATGACTTCTGAAATATCTCTTGACAGATCTTCCTTTGTCTATTTTACAGTTAACTCTTTCTTATAAGCAGAGGATTATACTAAAAATAATTATTAAAAGTATAATGCAGCAAATACCTTGGTTGGGATAGTCATGTATTGTCATTAATCAAGTGTATATATTTTACATAATTGTATATACTATACTTTTCAGGACTGGCAGTGTAATAGGTTTGTTTACACCAGCATTACTACAAATATGTAACTGTCCTATGATTTCACAATGGATATAATGTCACTGAGCAATAGAAATTTTTCAACTCCATTGTAATTTTTTGGATTTTTTAAAAAATTTTTAATGTTTCTGGATACATAGTAGGCATATATATTTATGGGGCACATGGGATGTTTTGATCTAGACATGCAACGTGAAATAATCCCATCATGGATAATGAAGTATCATCCCATCAATGATTATCCTTTTTGTTAACAATCCAATTACATTCTTTTAGTTATTTTTAAATATACAATTAAGTTATTATTGACTAAGATAACCCTGCTTTGCTGTCAAATAGTAGGTCTTATTCATTCTTTCTAAGAATAACTTTTGTACCCATTAATCAGCATCACCTCCCATCTCTATCCCTACTACTCTTCTCAGTCTTTGGTAATCCTCCTTCTACTCTCTTGTCCACGAGTTTAATTGTTTTGATTTTTAGATCCCACAAATGAGAACATGTAATGTTTGTCTTTCTGTGGCTGACTTATTTCACTTAACATAAAGAGCTGCAGTTCCATCCTTGTTGATGTAAATGACTGGATCTTATTCTTTTTTTGGCTGAATAGTACTCCATTGTGGATATGTGCCTTATTTTCTGTATTCAATCTTCTGTTGATGGACATTTAGGTTGCTTCCAAATTTTAGCTATTGTAAACAGTGGTGCAATGAACATTGGAGTTTGATTTTCTATTTCTGAGTTATTTCACTGAGAATATACAAATAGAATAATATAAATAATAATCTCCAATCTCATCCAGGTCATTGCAAATGCTGTTAATTCATTCCTTTTCATGGTTGCATAGTATTCCATGATATATATATAGTATTCCATGATATATATATATCATGAAATATATATATCATAGTATTCCATGATATATATATAGTATATTCCATGATATTTATACATATATCATGTATATATATACATAGTATTCCATGATATAGATGTATTATTCCATGATATATATATAGTATTTATATCCATATCTATATCTATATATAGTATATATAGATATAATAGTATATAATATTATATACTATAATAATATATATATTTTATATATATATATATATATATATATATATATATATATATATCTATCTCCAGCATCTGTTGCTTCCTGACTTTTTAATGATTGGTATTCTAAC